>JACEGR010011982.1:0-13041 GCA_014170235.1 Listronotus bonariensis | reverse complement strand
TTACAGCAATCATTTGCGCAATACTTTAACTTGAAATAAAAAATATTTAGGAATATATCTTTCAATATCGCAATACGAAAGCACAAATTTTAAACGCCTCTAACTTGATTATCAGTTGGTATGGTGTTGCTACTCAGTAAGTATTGCCATTTTTTCCCGTTACTTACTCTTCTTCTTCGCATCTCAACCGCTAAGTCGTCTAAAGTCGTGGTTATGTCATGTAACCAGTATATATGTCGCAGGCAAATGGTTATTTTAGCCAATGGCTTCTGCCTAGGCAAATGACTTCATGAAAATATTTTCAATTGAAAAGCAATTTGCCTAGGTAAATGCATTTGCCGTTGTCCTTTTTAGGCAAATGACTGTGATATATTTAATAAACATATTAGGCGTTGTTTGTTGTTAGTATTATATGTTGTGTTACATTTTATTTAATGTACGTTTAAAATGTATTTTTTATTATTTTTTAAATTTGGTATTTCGTTTATATGTTCATGTTTTTGATTTTTTACCCCTTTTATAATAAATATTCATTAAAAGAAATTGGAGCAAATTCTTTTATTAGGGGCGTCCATTAGTCATGCGCGAGGCTTGAACAGGGGGCTGGAGGGGTTCGTAAAAAATCACAAAACATCACTAGGGGGAGGGGGTGTAGGAAAGATATCATATGTATTTATTTATTTTGTTAAAAAGCTTGCAATATTAATGTCTATCTGAATATTTTTATAATGGTTCTTTATTTTCTAGAATAAAATTAGATTAAACTTACTTTAATTTAAAGATAATTTTGTAAAAAAATAAAGTATATAAAAATAAATATTTTGTACCAAAAAATACACGTGATAGGAAATGAGGAGTGGGTTTAGTTTAAAACCTCAGCAAGTATCATTAGGGGCGAGAAAAGGTTAATTTTTTTTTGAAAAACATCACGTAATTAATGGACGTCCCTTTACAAATATTTCTATTTCCATTTGCCTAAAAATTCCTTAGAGAAATGGAATAAACTAGCTTAAATGTCATTTACCTAGGCAGAAGACATTACCCTAGGCAGAAGTCAGTTGCCTAAAATAACCATTTGCCTGCGACATATACATATCCTTAAGGCTTACAGAATTGTTATAAAACAGTAATTATCTTTAGTTGTAAATATTACTGTGGGTGTAGACAAAAGAAAAATACCTGTAGATTCACTTTTTTCTTTAAATCTTATCCGTAAAGATAAAATTTGACAGATATCGTGTTAAGAAAAAATATAATTACAAATATTCCCCTCATCAAAAACAGTACCTCCAACTCAACAAATTGCTTTCCGAATCCATCAGTGGCGCAACTAGGATTAACTTCTGGGGTAAGAGTTAGATAATTTAGCAGAATAGCATATTTTTAGCTTTTTGGGTAAGTAGTTATTTAAAAACAACGACCGTGGTGGCACTACCGCGTTGTCTAAAAGGTGCTGTAATGTTTCAGTGCTTGGACAACGTTGACGAAACAGGGGGAACGATGGGTTAAACATCTAATAACCCAACACCCACGGTACTCTGGTATTTAGGCATATGCCTTCGCAGGATGACAAAAAGATAAAAAAACAAAAAGAAAATGAAACAAACCACAATTATATTAAACAAAAAAGCTTTATTTCAACTACTTTTACATAATTTTTATGAAGGTTTAAGGGTTTTTAACATGATGTTAACCTCAACCACCAAGTCATCAATCAAAATAAATACACTTGTGTAATGCGTGTGTAATGATTACAAAACGGTTGTTGTTCCTTGCAAGTTTGTACTTTCAAATTTGTCGTCGAAATTGCGGATTTTTTAGAGTTAGACTCGAGTTTAGATGGCAAAAATATATCAAAAAACAATACACTTTTTTTTGTAGAGCCATGAATTTTCCCAGGTTAAAATTGAAAATTTCTTGACTTCTGAAGCATTTTTAGTATTTTCCTGATTTTCCCTGACGTTAAACAAACTTCCTGATTTTCTTCAGGATTTTTCTGTTTTTCAGGTAACTAAGAACCCTGTTATTATACAAATAAAAATGTTCACAAAACAAAGACGTTTTCCCAAAACTAAATCGTTGATGATACTGACTGGTCTTTTGTTAGGTCTGATATAAATGCAAATGAAAAATGTAACAAATTTATGCAGATACTCTGTGATTACTTTAAATTAAGTTTTCCAATGAAAAAATGTTACACTAGGAGTGATAAGAATGTAAGGTGGTATGACCAGAAGCTAACGAAAATGAGGGAGCATCTTGGGTTACTAAATGAGCTTTATAAAAATTCTAGATTACCTGAGATTGCAGAAATTAGAAATAGTTTTAGGAAAACTTATAGAAAAGGGATAAGAGGTAAGAAGTAGAAGAGTAGAGGCTAACTCAAATTATATAAATAATGCAGACAATAAGATAAAATAAGCTGCATAGGAAATAATATACATGACACTAGAATTACAAATAAAAACTCCAAAAAATATTACTCCTGATAATTTTAATTCTTTTTTACTGGTGTTTCTTTATTTATGTATTTATTTATTACAAGCCCAACAGGCATCAACCATTAACAGGGCTACAAATATAACTATAATATAAACTATATAAAATTAAATAATACAATAAGAAAATAATTTTAAAGCAAAAATTGAAATTTAACATAACTTTAAGACTAAAATCTCATACCTAAAGATGTTTTATGCATACTCGAACAAACAATCTATAATTCATGGAAAAATCACAGTGGTATGCAATGCCATTGTATAAGGAGCACATTCTTTAAATTGGTGACATATACAATGCATTAGTACTGGACAATGGCAAATAAAAATATCTACTGTTCCTATTTGCGATCCACCTAACAGAGATGGACAGACGATGGCCCCATTAATTAACTTATATAAAAATACCGTGCTATGAAGATTTCTTCTTTTCTCTAAACTTTCCATACTGATTCTTCGTCGCAGAAGGCCATCATCTAATCCCCTCTGAGGGTAAGTGCCTTCTTCTTTTAAAACCAAATATTTTAAAAACTTTCTTTGGACTCGTTCCACTGCTCTCACATATTTATCATAATATGGTGACCAAACTACCGATGCATATTCAAGT
Source organism: Listronotus bonariensis (assembly GCA_014170235.1). NCBI lineage: Eukaryota > Metazoa > Arthropoda > Insecta > Coleoptera > Curculionidae > Listronotus > Listronotus bonariensis. Next base: position 9,936 of record JACEGR010011982.1, on the reverse strand, counting down.
TTTGTTCTAACCAATGAAAAATAAAGTCTTTTTAAAGCATCAATATTATCAAAACATTGACAATTTCTGAAAATTAAGCCCAACATTTGTAAAGATTTAGAGAAAATCTTATTAACATGCAAATCAAAACATAATTTTGAATCTAATATAACCCCCAAATCTCTTGTATTACTTACTTTGGTCAATTTAATTTCACCAATATAATAATTGGAATAAGCAGCAATTAATTAATTTAGTGAAAGTCATAACTGAGCAGTTTCCAGCATTAAGAAGAAGGCAGGTATTCCTACACCATACCTGCACAGCACTCAAACTTGCTTGCAATATATGACAGTCTTTCGTGGTCTCAATTCGAGTATGCAGCTTCAGGTCATCTGCAAATATTTGATGTTCTACTTTGATAACATTGGAAATGTCATTTATAAAAATGAGAAATAATAGGAGCCCCAAGTTGGACCCCTGAGGTACTCCTGATGAAGCTGTAAAACAGTCTGACCTGAAACCATTGTACTGTACTTACTAAGATCTATTGTCTAGGTAACTTTTAAAAAATAAAACAAATTTCTTTACAAATCCCGCCTCACTTAATTTGTTCAAGAAAATGGTGTGATTAATCTTATCAAAGGCTTTTGAAAAGTCGGTAAACACCACATCAACCTGACCCCTCCCTACCATCAATAATGTTTGTTGTATAGTGACTAAAACACGCCAGGTTGGTGGTAGTTGACCTACCTCTCACAAAGCCATGCTGGCGTGGGGACAGCTGTCCTCCAAACACTCCATAAATATATGTTTGTACAATAACATTTCAAAAAGCTTTGAAAAACCGCAAATAAGCGAAACAGGCCTGTAGTTCAGTAAATCCGTTTTCTTACCATTTTTAAATATAGAGCATATTTTGGCAACCTTCCAACAGTCCGGATATGTAGCATATTTTAATGAGAGGTTAAAAATTTTACATAAAGGTTCTGCCAGTATATGAATGGTATCTTTTATAAAAAACCAGGCAAAGAGTCCGGACCGCTAGATAATTTAGGTTTAAGTCTCCTTGAGATTTTTATCACACCATTTTCCTTAAACAACGGAAGTGAGATCAAATCATCACCCAGTCCATCCTCAAATTGAGTTACCCCACCGCCAAGGGTGGGAGGTTCATAAACAATGCTAAAGTAAAATTTTAAACTGGTTATAGTGAATAACATTATGAGTTTTTCTGAATTTACGAAAATATATATTCTTTTTTTTTCAAATTACTGATAATGTCTCTATTATACCACACTGGAAAGTTATTCGGTTTGTTCCTACATAATGGCACATACATATATCTAATACATTATACAATAGATCATAAAATTTATCACACCTTTGATTAATATCTGTATACTGATCCAGTTGATTCCAGTCAATGTTCAACATCTCACGAAACAATAGTTGAAAATTTGCTTTTTAAAGTTATAACATTTTGTATTATTATTTTTGTTTATGCCGAATTTGCATGTACTGGAATACTTAATATATAAATCAATCACCAACGCAGGGTGATGACCATCCTCATTCACCATAGGACAGTCATCACGTCCTACAACACATTCACAATTTGTGAGCACCAAATCTAGATATTTGTTATTAATGTTTGCTACATTGTTATATTGTTTAAGGGAAAATAAATCCATAAAACCATACAAAATATCAGAATTGGCATCACTCGAACATCTTAAGGCATTATAAGTAGGAACATTGGAATTACCTATAATTAACAAACTTTTTCCATATACATCTTCACACGATTCAATAAACTCAAAAAGTCTCAAATATTCCTGAAGTGTGGAGTTGGGAGGTATATAAATAACCAACAATAAAAAAGTAACATTATCTCTCATAATTTTACATCCAATTAAATTAACTGCAGGTACAGACACTAATACTTCACCTAAATCCAGCCGTGATACCTGAAGGCTTTTTCGAATTTCCACAGCCACTCCACCACCTCTTGCATTACTTCTATCGCACAGCGTAGTACAGCATATTCATCACAAAATAGCTCAGAGTCTGTAACATTAGAATTAAGCCATGACTCTGTCAGTCATATTATATCATACTCGCAGTTAGATGAGGCCAGATAGAACTGCTCAATTTTTGTGTTTAGCCCCCTTACGTTTTGATAATATATACATAAAGTAGATGTTCCATTTAAGTCTTCTGAGGCTCCGTTTTTTGACAAATTTCTCTTTGTAATGATTCGCGGCACCCCTTGCGAAGAAAAAACTAAAATGTTTACCTAAAACAAATATTCTTTCCGAATATTATCTCCAAATGCAGCCGAGTGCATATCCATTAAATGGGTTTTCTTTTAGTGAAGTAACTCTTATACAGGTTAGGGATGCCATAAATAATTTAAAATCAAAATCAAGTAGATAAATCTTTGGGTTTAACGTTGTTCTGTTGAAAAAAATAAAAGATACAATTATCATACCATTAACTTACTTAATAAACAGCTGTATAAATGAGGGAGTTCACCCAGAAATGTTTAAAAGATCTTGAGTTACTCCAGTATACAAGAAAGGGGATGCAGGGGATATAAATAACTATCGTCCAATAACATTAATACCTATCTTATCAAAGGTATTTGAGCACCTCCTAAAGCAGCAACTGTATAATTATTTCAAAAGAAACAACATATTCACTTCAAGTCAGTATGGTTTCCGTAAATCAAAATCAACAACCCTTGCAATTTTTTCAATGTTGGAGTATTAAATTGAGGGCTTTGAGGAGGGTCATTATGTACCCAACTAACAATTTTAGACGCATTTAGTCGTCTTTACTAAGAATCACACCAAATTTAACGTTGTCGTTAGTGGAAAAGTAAGCTGTTCTTCCGACCAATTAAATTAACGTCGTAATGACTGAAAAACTAACGTTGCACGAAAAACGGTCGTCCTATTAACGTCTATACGTCGTTTTCTAAACTATAGTCTTTAGGGTACCTATTTTGGGAGAGAAGCTAACGACGCTTTAACGTTGCCTGAAAGCTATTTCCATAGTTGCATTTCACAACGTTGGCGATTGGTTGTAGCAACCTAGCAACGGTTACATGCCATTTTGATCGAAGGATTAACCTTTACCTGATACACTGAGAAAAACTTTAATTACCATAACTAGAAATTTAATAACGATAACTAAAATATCTGCATTAAATAGGGGATAATGTGGATGGGTTGTTACCATTATTAAAGTAATCTTACAGCGATACTTTAGTTACCACTGATAAACAACTTTAATAATAATCTTTAGTAGTATTGGGTAGCAGCGATTATTAGACCGACCTACTACCGTTATTAAGTTTGTCACATAACTGTAATTAAAGTATCTAATAACGTTTGATAAGTTGCTTAATTGTGATAACAATGAGTATAATTGGGTTTATTAACGCTCTTTAATAGTCTTAACTAAACTTTTTCCATTGGTTATTATATCCCTTTAATAATGGTTATTAATTTGTAAAGCTGTGATAGAAAGATGAACTGCTGTGATAATTAAGTTAATTTTTTTACTGTAACTAGGAATATTTCTACCAGTATAATTTTTGCACTAACCATAACCTACTATTACGGCAAAGGTAACTAAAGTTGTCCAATTACCATAATTAAGTGCATTTAATAATCTTGCATTCGCCATTTTATTACATTTTTTTAATATTGGGTGGCCATTGCGATCCTAGGAATTTCAGTACTTTAATATCTTTGTTTCTGCGCATAGTAACCACATCTAATTTAAGAGTTTTAATATTAAACCCACTTTTCAATAAAAAGTATATTTATTTTAAAACTTGCAGTTTGCATTTGGCACTATCCTACTAGAACGTTTATTATTTTGTACAAAAAATATAAATGCACACAAAACTTAACATGTTAAACTGCAGATTATGTATGTAAAACAACACAATTATTGGGGAATAATGTCAAATTGTAAGTTTTTTTTACCAAGTTTTAGAATGAATGATTTAAATTACATTCCTAGTGGATATAATATTTAAACTCTGAAATTGAGTATAGGTCCCATGTGTAGAAAACAGATATACCAAAGTACAGAAATTCCTAGAACCCCTCTTGCTGTTGTTTGTAAAAACTGATTAAGTCACAAAAAAATATTTTTATGTTCATCCAGCTATACATCACCTGGGTTGCGTTTAAGCAATAGAATATTATTATTATTATGAAGTTTCTGACAGTAGGCGGCAGGGCCGATAAACTGTCATTTGTCCACAGCGAGTAAGATACACTATGTGCAGATGGTCAGTTTATATGTGTATATGTAATGATTGATACTAACACTTAAGTTTAGACTATAATACCGGTTATTCGGTCAATGCCAAGTGGTTACAAGTAGCTTTAGATTTGCTACCACTGAACGCACACCCCGGTGTAGGACTGGTGGATCGAAACAACTCTTTTATCATTCTATATTTAAAGCTGTACTGTTTCAATACAAATAAAAAATACAAATTTAAGAGGTTAACAGTCCTGATTGGCACATAGGTCTAATATATAAAAGATAAACATAAAATATATTCTAATAATTCCATGAAATATATGAATAAATCATAATAATTTATAAGTTCGATAGATTTTATACAACCCTAGTTATAAAATGATAGAAGAGCACAAATATGAAAAACAATGAAGATTACGTAGGTTTAAATAAAAGTCCTTTTATATTGTTGTACTGGTAAAAAATACATTTATTTTACGAATGATTACACGTATATACAAACTAATTTTCGAATATTAGTTGCTTTCCTTTTACATCAAATCTTGGCTAATTTTAAGTCGGCTGCCTAGATGATGGTTCCTTTTTAAAATAGGAACTCCGCTCAGTTAAGAATGATACCGCCCCCTTGCCGCAGCTAAGTATGTCGGATATCTTACAAGAAGATTTTTGCTACGTTATTGAAAATCACGTACGTCAGACGTATTCCTGTCCATTTCGAGGTTAGAAATACTTAAAAGTTTGTTTTTAGACTTGGTAATTACTTTTTTTTTAAATTTCTATTGTCATAAGAGATGTTGAGAATTTGGTTGAGTATAGAATTGTATTAAAAAATAGTTCCTTTTACACCTTTTCTATTTGTTAGCTCAGCTAAGATTTTTCTTTGCTGAGCTGAGATAAGTTACAAAAAGAAAGCAACTATTATAACTGGATAATAAGGAGGGTCTACAAGTCCACATTTACCGCCTTGTTCCACACGTGGCGTCAAGGCCACAGAAATTGTCTTAAAAAGTTCAAAGGTGCCGACAGAGAGTACTCTTGCTGCCTGTTGTTGGCGGAACCAAATTTTTGGTAAAAGCCGGAGGAAGTTTTATCACTTGGATATGTCCTATAAATATTTGTTTTCAGAAATTGTAAGTTATCAGAATATGTAATTGCAAAGGATATTTTTTATTATAATATTTCTACGGTATTTAAAATCTTTTGTTTGTAGGAAAAGGTGCATAAAAATTACATATAAATAATGAAAAAAACACTGTATTCGATAAAATTATCAAGACTGAAATATCTTTTGCAAATAAACCTGTTAAAAAACTAAATAGCAAGTACATTTGTAAAAAAGTTGTTTTGTACTTACCTTGTTCGATGAACAATTCAAAATGAAATGAACTAATGAACCTTTGATGAACAAACAAGTTTACGATTGCTTCGTTTTAGTTACGAATTTGTCCGAGCTTTTCCGATTAGTTATAATAAGTAAGCCACTTACGTTATTGTAGTCGTAAAGTTAGTTACCATAATAAGACAATATAGTTACAGTAATGCAGACATATTTTATAAAGTTTGTCTAATAACCATTATTAAGATATCTAGTTACCACAATGAAAATTTATGATACAAAAAAATTATTAAGTTTCCTAACAGCCGTTTCTGAAATTTTAATTTAGTTACTACTGGTAGTTTCATAACTTGTGATTATAAAAAATCCATTTATGATAATTAAAGTTTTTGTTATCATAACTAAGTTTCTTGCTGAAGGAAACTTTAATAACTTGAATTTTCTCAGTGTAGATGGCGTTAACATTGGTCTAATCTTAGTAAAAAATATGGTTGCGATCGCGACTACCGGCCGCCATAAAAATGTGAAACAAAAACAAAAAACATAATTCTAATAATTTATCGATGTTTTCATGATTCTGTTAAAAGAAAAGGTTATTATAGATATAGCTATTATTTTAAAATATAATTTATTTGGTTTTTTAATACTTAAAACGATTTTCAAACATTGAAAAAAACTTTATTGTCTTATGTAAAATTGCTTATTTTAATGGCGCGCTTGTTTTTCCTTACATTTTCACCATATATTTGTCAGTAAACTGCAGTTTGTTTTAAAATTTGGATGATATGCGAATAAATCTGGGCGATTTAATTATCCAGTTAATGACCAAATATTTAATATAAACAAGTTCTTTACTACTCTGCCATGATAGTTAAAGTATAATTGTACGGCGACTCATAAATTTACTCGAAGTTGCCAAAATTATATTTTAGTAGACAAAAAGTACCAATTCTTAATCATAGTTTTCCTGTAGATGGCTTTAGCCGAACAAGTTGCCTTCAGCAACGTTTTTACGTCGACCCGCTTGCAGTAGTTACATTTACAACGTCCGGACGACTTAAAAATCATCCACCAAATTGGTGCAAAACAGAGTCGCTATGTAGGAAATTACAACGTAAGAACGCAACGTTGCGTTGCGTTTAGCGACGTTGCGCCGTCAAATAATTGTTAGTTAGGTAGGGACTATTCTCTATGATCTCTCAAATGCTTTTGACTGCGTAAATCACCAAATCCTTTTATTAAAGCCTAAATACTATGGTCTTTAAGAGCAGGCTGTCAAGCTTCTTTGCAGTTATTTAAAAGCTCTCTGGAAGTTTGTTTATAGAGCATAGAGTAACCACAGGGTTCCATTTTGGGCCCACTCCTGTTCTTGATTTATATTAGTGACATTGAAACATCTTGCGACTCTCGATTGGTTGTCTTTGCTGACGATACCACTGTTTTATTAAAAAATAACAACTTAAAGGAGCTCATTGAACAAATGAATGAGACTGTGTTGAGTGTCGAGAGATGGTTTAATGTGTAATAAACTAATTTTGAATAAGGATAAGACAGACAAAATTGTATTTACACTCAGAGAATAAAATAAAATTACTCTTAAATAAAAAAATTCAAATACAATCAGTCAGGCTTTTGGGAGTACACCTTGATTTTTGACACACACATAGACAAGCTGGCAGGGAAATTACCTACAGCTATCTATTGCCTAAGAAACTTAAAATCAATAGTTGAACATTATAATTCTGATGGCATATCATAGTCTTTTCCATTCCTCTTATGCTATTCTTGTCTGGGGCCAGTGCACAGATGGCAAGGGTTTTTGCACTCCAAAGAAAGGCTGTTAGGGTTGTTTCCAATCTATACACTATCGGGCGCGGATGCTAAACAATCTTTTATAGATCTGAACATTTTAACCCTTCCATCAGTTTATATTTTAGCATGCTTGATTTTTGTTAAGCGAAATATAAATTCATATAATATACACCTTGAATACCATAATCATAATACTAGACATAGAAGTTACGTAAATTTGAAATTTTTAAGACTGGAAAGATCGCGTATCAGCACCAATTACTATGGTCCAAGATGTTTTAATAAACTCCCTAAGGTTATTAGAAATCTGGAAGAAAGATCATTTATAAAAATTGTCAAAAATTATTTATTAAAAAGAGCTTTTTATAGTGTATATGATTTTTTAAATGAGCCTATCTATTGCGAATATAATGCGAGACTGGGAGTTGTTTTAAGGGCGGATACAGTTTCCTTCCATAACTTAAAATATTTTTTTTTAAGTTTGTATGTTTATACTTTTTATTAATTAATTTACAGGATCCTAGTCTAGAAAACCGACAGGCCAGCATTGAAGCAAGAAACTACTACAATCAAACAATTTCTGAAGCCAAAGACTCATTCGACAATCGTATTAAAAACAAAGTTCTTTCTTGCTCAAATGGCAGCAAATCTTTCTGGTCCTTTGCGAAAAACATAAGTAGGAATTTTTGTACCAGTTCTTTTCCGCCACTAGCTTTGGAAGATGAAATTGTTTCTACCGCTAAAGGAAAGGCAGAATTATTTGCTAAACAATTTGCTGCCAATTCAACCCTTGACCCTCCCGTAAATCATCCAATTTCAGCGGTTACCCCAGTTCCTCATAAAATGCCCGATATTATTTTTAAGGTAAAACACAATAAGCGTATCCTTTCTTCCCTGAACACCAAGAAATCGTCTGGGCTGGATGGCATACCAGCAATCGTTTTAAAAAATGTGCTCCAGAACTTGCACCAATCTTAACTCGGCTCTTTCGAATTTCTTACAACACAGATATCTTTCCGGAAAGCTGCACGTGTTCAACCTATTCCCAAGAAAAATCTAAATCTCTTCCATCTAACTATAGACCAATTTCAAATCTCTCAGTTCTTTGTAAAGTAATGGAAAAACTAATTAATTCACAAATTCTTAAGTACTTAGAAAAACACAAAATTCTGCATGACAGGCAGTATGGATTTCGCCACAAAAGATCTACAGCAGATCTTCTTTCCTTCGTATCACACTGCTGGAATAAGTCTCTTGAGTTTCTAGGTGAGTCCCAGATCGTTGCTCTTGATATATCCAAAGCTTTTGAACAGGTCTGGCATGCCGCACTCCTTAATAAACTTCCCTCCTATGGTCTTTCAACTAAACTCTGTACTTGGCTCTCTAGTTATCTATCTGATCGACGCATATCAGTTATTGTGGACGGCCATTCTTCAAGCTTTCACCAAGTAAATGCTGGAGACCCTCAGTGCTCAGTTCTGGCACCAACATTGTTTCTTCTTCACATCAACGACCTTCTCTCGTCCACAACTAATTCCATTCATAGTTTCGCCGACGATAGTACCCTTCACTCCAGTGGGTTCAGGTTCCTAAACCCATTACTAAACCTGACTTGGAAAACAAACGCAGAGCGTGCAGATATCTCTTTCGCAGGATCTTAATTTAATATTTTGTATTGCGGCGCTAAAAATCTCGTCCATTTTAATGCATCCAAAACACAATCATGTTCCTTGTCGCGAAAAGAGTCATCAAATACTCATCCTCTACTTATGAGCGGCCAAGTTTTACAGAGCAAAGACACCTTTAATCTTGTGGGCGTCACATTTGAAAGTAACCTTAACTGGCATAATCACATTGTATCTATAGCCACGGCAGCATCAAAAAAGCTTGGATTTCTCTTTCGAGCCAAAAAGTATTTTTCCTCTTCTAATTTATACACTTTATATGTGTCCCAAATCCGACCTCCCTTGGAATATTGTTCTCATATCTGGGGCAAGGCGTCCCCCACAACCCTAAGCATTCTTGATTCTATTCAAAGAAGAGCTATTTGTCTCATTAATGATCCTTCACTTACAGAAAGGCTTTTCTCTCTCTTGCACATCGTCGGGCTGTGGGGGATTTATCGCTTTTTTATAGATACTTCCATGGCTTCTGCTCTGAAGAATTGTCCAGTATAGTTCCTCCACTTACGGTTCCCAACAGAGAAACTCGTGGTTCCGCGCGTATGCATCCCTATACGGTCCAACTGGACAGGCCTCGAACTTCCCACTTTGTTCCTTCTTTTATCCCTAGAGTTTCTAGGTTGTGGAACCTGCTGCCCGCGAAGGTCTTTCCTTCCCCCAAATCTTCAAGTATTTAAGTCCCGTGTCAACAAACTCCCTCTTACCTCGCTTAAGACACCCACGGTACGTTAGTATTTAGGCTTTTAGCCTTCGTGGTTTGTCCAAAGATAAAAAAATAAAATAAAATCATAGTAGTCTAGGTACTGTTATATATTGCACATTTTGACATTAAAACTG
>JACEGR010011981.1:0-13049 GCA_014170235.1 Listronotus bonariensis | reverse complement strand
ACTTTTCGATTTTATGCTCGGCAGCCGTTCGGTTTACACGAACAGATCCAAAGCTAAAATAAGACCAAAATAAGGCACGACCTAAACCCGACATAAATAAAGCCAGGCACTATCCCTATTAAGAGAGTCCTTATCTCACCATGCATCTGCGCAAGCTCAGATGTCAAAATAAGGCCAGTATTATTAATGCCTGGCCTTATTTTACTGTGCAATATTTCTCTATTTACTTCGTTAGTAAATCTTATCTTTAGTGACTGAATCAGAAAATCTAAATATGGAATAAAAATTGTGATTTTGTAATATTATTCCATTGATGTTTGGGGTTAATAATTATTCCTATGGGTTTACCGAACATTAATTTAAAGAACTTTTTATTTTATATTTCAAGTTTTACCTCTCTAACTAATCACCACGGATCACAAAACTTAAAAAATTACGCTATTAGGTAAAATAGTTACCTACAATACAAGTTTAAAAAAAAACTAATTATATTAAAATTAACCAACGAATAAAAGCACTTTAAAATACATAATTTTGACAGTTGTCAGCGAATAAAAATAGATTTTTACTGGAAGAGTTTATAAATATTAAACATTTGCTTGATGTTTTTGTAAGTGTGCTACAATTACTTAAATCACGGGGGGAAGCGCCTTCCCCGGCCCCCCCAGCCGGCGACCATGCACATATACATATCTTTAAGGGTCAAATATGTAAAAAAATATGAATTTTTATCTAGTAGTTACATACAGAGTGGTTAGTTATTTCGTTTTTCCTTTGTGCATGACACCGCAGGAAGCGCCCCTAGAGTTTACAATTATGATTGAATTTTTGACACTGTGTATCTTCGAAATCATCTACCTTTGGATTAAAGTAAGTTGGGCTGGATCGTCAGGAACTAGTGGTAGCTTTTTTTCTACACCTCTTGGACACACCCTGTATAATAGAGAAAGATGGGTGTTTTGTGTAATAAATAACCAAATTAAAAGATTTTTTGTTTATCACGGGAACGGGGCTAAATAAATATTTTTAAAAATAATAACCGATCATGACTGTTTAAACAAAAACAAAACCAGATGCAAAAACAACTTTATTTGTTTTATTATACACAAATACAAAATTTTTATTGTTATTTAAATTACTGGACATTGTAATAATTGGTTTTCTGTTAAACTGCATTTAAACGTAAAAAGCAAACAAACAGTAATTGACTAACATTGTGCTGTTTTTGAACATAAAAGTTAGTGTTGAAAATCGGTTTTTCAAAGCGACCGATATATTTTAAATTCACAAAGAAAAAATGGAAAATTGATAACATGTTCAATAGGTTTAATTTTTGCTTATTAACCTGTCATTTTTACTGAAAATATTTTTTGCCCTTTTTTGTGTGCGAAATAGGGGAATTTGATTGTGTAAGGTTTTTATTATCTAGTCATCTATAGAACTATACAAACTTATTAAAAAAATATATCTATTACAAAAACTGTCTAATAAAATAGAGACATTTTGCACCTCTCATTTTGCAATTCCGTTGTGGTTAACGTTATTCTGAGTCTGCGCAGTAACGCAAACATAATCCGTTATCGTTATTTACCATACCGGACTCCTTTAATTACGGATGAATACCGAAGAGCTTATCGTTATCGTTATTGTTAAACTGCGTGGTTGTCGGATTGTAAAATTTTTAATATCAATTATTTAAGAAGGTTGACATTTTAATGCCGTATTAATTAAAATATCATTGATACATAGGCTCTAATTAGCGAAAAATCCATAGCAGTAAGAAAAATAAAATAGTGTAAAGAAATTAAAACGGACTTGCATTTTTAAGGATGTTTTAAATCAGTAATCTATTTACATGTTACAATCTGGCACACTTGCTTTTTATTCTACTACCAAACCTAACCTTACTTTTTGTGTTTTGCTTATACTGTATTGTTACATCTACTTTGAAAAACAAAATCAAGAGAATTATTTGCATATATTTAAATATCAATATATAACTTATGGAGAATAAAAGTAAGTACTGATTTTTCGTAAACTTTAAAATCGGTGAACTACAGGTAAAAATAAGGTTATGTGTCGAAAGCGCAGATGCAAGATAAATTTATTCGAAGAAGCTGCAAAATCTCTGTCTTAAACTGCTGCTGTAATCGTTATGTTTAATAACGATAACCATAAGGAGGCCAAGAAACGTCTGTTATTTTAAGAGGTGCAAAATGTCTCTAATGTAAAACAAATATTTTTTAAACAAAAATCAATAAATGTGTGTATTTAAGTGAACATGGAGATTAAATATTATATTGTGCAACATGTTTATCTCGCCTATGGCTCGTGCACAAACGTGATACTTGTGTGCAAAGAGTCAGTTTCAAACGTGTAGCACACATTACTTCTGTTCACGACAGAAAAACATAAGGATTAATATGTGATTTTTATTATTTTTATTCTTTTAACTTTTGACAGGACTGTGTAAAAAATTTTCATACGCTGTGTGAAAAGTTTTCAAACGCTTATGTCAAAAGTAAATGACAGAAAATAAAATATTTTTGACTGGTTGACATGTGAAAAGTTGCTACCACACATCAACTGTAAAAACCTGATTTAAAAAATGCTTCTCTAAAATTTCTAAAAATGGAGTTAAGCACTTTGCGAATTACACTGACGAGTGGTTGTTTTTGCAAAAAACCCTTCAATTTTTCTAATATTTTTGATTCGGGAACTAATTTACATGTGCCCAAATAAACACACCCTTGGAAAAATAACGCGACCAATTTTTTTAAAATATGCCTATTTTTATAACCCTGCTGAAATATTTATTTTCCTACGACCACTTCGTGAAAATAGCAAATAGCACACTGGTTTCATGCATAGAAAATGTGTTATATCACACTAGTGTTACAAAGTACTTTACAGCACTAGTGTTGCAAAGTACATTACAACACTCGTGTGATACATATATGATGTCATTCTAAAAACTGCTATTGGTTTGCAAGTGACATATTTATTGTAGTGACAGTAAAAAAAACTTTTTACTTACCTTCAAACTAGTAGAACCCAAATTAGCGAAAATCATCGTATTAACGTTAAGGTACTACACAGTATAAGCTTTCTTCACAAAGGAGGGGGCTGGTAGGACAATGGTAGGTCCTGAGCCCTACTGTGGTATTCCATCATGCCAGGTAAGGTCATCCATTAGATCATGGATTATGAGGGAATCACAAGACTGGTGGAGGAGAACATCAGGACAGCGTCAGGCGAAAGTGTTCATCAAGGCTTACTCGCCAGAATTTACAAAAGACCTTCTGAATTATAATCGGAAGGCAGTAAGAATAATAGTGGGTCAACTGACAGGTCATTGCAGACTGAATAAACACCTGGAAACTATGGGCCTGGCAGAAGAAAACCTATGTAGGTTCTGCCAGGAGGAGGAAGAAACCGCAGAACACGTATGGTGCTACTGCGAAGCCCTTTGTCGTCTGCGGTTTGCAAGGCTGGGTGAAGAAAAACCTAAAGCGGCAAGATATACCAAGGGGCCAGTTTCAAGCTTGTGGAGTCTGATTAAACAGACCGGCTTGGATAGCGTGCTCTAACCTATGGACGGAGGACACACAATAAACCTGAGCAGGTTGCAGTGTTAGAGGATATGCAATCCACCTCCTAATCTAATCTAATCTAATCTAATCTACAAAAATGGAAAAACTTTATATAAAAATATTTCCTAAACGTCTTACATTTCGAACTACAGGGTGGTAAATTTTTCTTTTTTTTAACACCCTGTAGTTCAAAAAATTAAGACGTTTAGGACAAATTTTAAATGGAGTTTTTTGTTATGTTTTTTTAGGTGGAATTTAAAAATAAAAAGGTGATTTTTTACTGAAAAATTTGATCATATCGATAGGCAATGACCATGCGGAGAATTGGTTTTTATTTATTTACGCGAAAACCGTACATCAAATAGAAAAAAGTCAAGAGGTCAAATATTTTTATTTTAGAAAAATGCAGTGGCGTACCATTTTTTTTTAATATTAACCATAAACCCCTCATGAACGACACTGGTAATAATAAATTTTTTTCTTGTATTTCAAATTTTTTAAAAATATCTCAATTCGTATAAAAGTTAATAAAAAACAATAATTTTTTAAAATTTTAAACACCCTGTAGTTCGAAAACTAAGACGTTTAGGACATTGTTTATAAAAAGTTTTTTTCATATTTTTGTAATGTAGAATTAGCCCTGAAAGTTTGTCGGATAAGTTGCAAAACACCCTGTATATTTTAAATTTAATTTGTTAAATGTCTATGGTATTTGTTTCTATACTGGTTTAATGTCAATACCCATATGAAATGTAAAAAAACCTAGACATTATATAAATACCATAAATATTTAATAAAATATCCTATTGCTGATAAGAAATTTCGGTTTTTGATAACAAAAGACTTGCTCCAGATAACTGTAATGTCAATAAATGATTAGATCCCGAACGCAGCAGAAAAGAGTTTTATTGTAACAAATTTAGAGTAATACACAAGGACAATCGTGTTAAGTGTGCTATGATAAGTTTATTTGCTCACTAAGGGTACATAAACGAAAAGGTGCCACGCGCCCCTTGTTTGAATATCGGCGTGGGTGGATGTCTTTATTTCCTGAAAACCTGTTGATATTTCGAACATCAAGGTGTTACTTTAACACAGTTACCCTTTTATAATACTGAAATGCAAATAAAGTATGGTGTGAAGGTCCTATTGACAGGCGAAAGACCGATTTGTTAACTTTTACACCTAATTTTCTGATAAGAAAAAAATATTTCTGGTATGTAAATACTACATTGACCAACAATAATAGTAGAGAGTTATTTTAAATTAAAGAATTTATGGTTTCGTCCGTTACTTTGTGACCGTACATTTTAAATTAATAAAATAAAACAAAAAATATACTTTGTTCATAGTCACTTTAATTGAATGTTTAGCCGTGACAGCTGTTTCGTAGTACAACTACATTTTCAAACGTACTGACAAACTAAAATTATTTTACTTATATATAAACAGTAATACCTAATAAAAAACATATTTTTAAAAAAGGTTTTAAAATCAATATGGTACAGTTGTGAAATTTAAAGATTTTATTGCTACATTTTATAAAACGTTTTACAAGGGGTAGATTTCCTAGGTCAATCTGTGTGTTAAGCAGATGTACATTCTGTTTTTATGTTTATAGATTTCAATATTTTCTAATGTATCTAGTTTTCGCCCTTTTTGTTCTACATGTAATATTTTTAGGGTATTGATTTCTGGAAATTTGTGTCCGGTTTCCAGAAAATGGTTTGCGAAATTTGATGTTGTTTTCCCTAACCTATAACATGAGTTATGTTCTTTAAACCTAGTTTCGAAATTTCTTCCCGTTTGTCCAATGTAACAGCTATTACACTCTTCACAAGTAAGCTTATAAACTCCTGATTTTTTAAATTTATTTTGTTTATCTTTCACATTAAATATCATGTTTGATAATCGATTTGATGGTTTATGTGCTATTTTCTGGTTTTTGTTTAGACAGGGTGTTCGAAATTTTTGTGATATTTGGCCAAAATAAGTTAGGGTTTTAAATGGTTGGTTTTGTTTTTCAGGTATTTTTGGGTAAATTTGGTTGAGGGTGAGTTGTTTACGTTTCTTATTAATTATAGAGTTTATTAAGGGTGGAGGATAACCATTGTTTTGAGCGATGTTTTTTATAGTGTTTAATTCTTTTTCTAAATTTTCTTTGGAAAGTGGAATGGAAAATGCGCGATGTATCATTGATCTGTATGCTGACATTTTGTGGGTAATTGGATGTAAAGAATCATTAGGTATTGTAATATCAGTAAAAGTTGGTTTTCTATAGATATCAAAATTTATGGTTCCGTAGTTAGTTTTTGTTATTTTAAGATCTAAAAAGTTAATGGAGTTTTGTTGTTCTATTTCCAAAGTAAATTTAATCTTAGGGTGTATAGAGTTAATATAATTAAGAGTATTTTTTAGCTCTATCTCGTTTCCTGAAAAGCCGACAAGTATGTCATCCACATATCGGTACCAAAATATAACATTATCTGAATGTTTGGAGTTTATAAATGATTCTTCTAGTTTTGACATAAATATCTCCGCCATTAAAGGGCTTAAAGGGGAACCCATAGCTAGTCCGTCTGTTTGTTTATAAAAGTTTCCATTATATTTAAAATAATTTTTGTCCATACATAATTTCAAAAGTTTTAAAATGTCCTCTTTAAGAGATGGCTTAATGTTTTTATTGTTTAGTTTTTCTGTTATAATTTTGATACAATCGTCTTTTGGTATATTTGAGAACATGTTAGTAACATCAAAGGATGCTAAAATTGCGTTTTCTGGAGAAAAACCCTCCCTCTTAAATAAAGATCCAACCGAAAAATACAAGTAGAACTAAAAATACCCTAAAAACACCGACCTTTTTTCTGATAGGGAAAACTATTTTCTAATTAACAAAAACCCATCCCCACCAATTTTATACGGCTTAGTAAAAATCCATAAAGAAAATGCTCCTATAAGGCCAGTAGTGTCATACTCAAATACACCATTAAGGGAAATATCAGTAAAATTAAACCGTATTTTAAAAGATGTCTTAAACTTTAAACCCAAATTTTCAGTTCAAAATTCAATAGACCTGACAAAAAGCTAAAAATCTCAGTCTACCAGAAAACGCAATTTTAGCATCCTTTGATGTTACTAACATGTTCTCAAATATACCAAAAGACGATTGTATCAAAATTATAACAGAAAAACTAAACAATAAAAACATTAACCCATCTCTTAAAGAGGACATTTTAAAACTTTTGAAATTATGTATGGACAAAAATTATTTTAAATATAATGGAAACTTTTATAAACAAACAGACGGACTAGCTATGGGTTCCCCTTTAAGCCCTTTAATGGCGGAGATATTTATGTCAAAACTAGAAGAATCATTTATAAACTCCAAACATTCAGATAATGTTATATTTTGGTACCGATATGTGGATGACATACTTGTCGGCTTTTCAGGAAACGAGATAGAGCTAAAAAATACTCTTAATTATATTAACTCTATACACCCTAAGATTAAATTTACTTTGGAAATAGAACAACAAAACTCCATTAACTTTTTAGATCTTAAAATAACAAAAACTAACTACGGAACCATAAATTTTGATATCTATAGAAAACCAACTTTTACTGATATTACAATACCTAATGATTCTTTACATCCAATTACCCACAAAATGTCAGCATACAGATCAATGATACATCGCGCATTTTCCATTCCACTTTCCAAAGAAAATTTAGAAAAAGAATTAAACACTATAAAAACATCGCTCAAAACAATGGTTATCCTCCACCCTTAATAAACTCTATAATTAATAAGAAACGTAAACAACTCACCCTCAACCAAATTTACCCAAAAATACCTGAAAAACAAAACCAACCATTTAAAACCCTAACTTATTTTGGCCAAATATCACAAAAATTTCAGAACACCCTGTCTAAACAAAACCAGAAAATAGCACATAAACCATCAAATCGATTATCAAACATGATATTTAATGTGAAAGATAAACAAAATAAATTTAAAAAATCAGGAGTTTATAAGCTTACTTGTGAAGAGTGTAATAGCTGTTACATTGGACAAACGGGAAGAAATTTCGAAACTAGGTTTAAACCGGACACAAATTTCCAGAAATCAATACCCTAAAAATATTACATGTAGAACAAAAAGGGCGAAAACTAGATACATTAGAAAATATTGAAATCTATAAACATAAAAAACAGAATGTACATCTGCTTAACACACAGATTGACCTAGGAAATCTACCCCTTGTAAAACTTTTATAAAATGTAGCAATAAAATCTTTAAATTTCACAACTGTACCATATTGATTTTAAAACCTTTTTTAAAAAATATGTTTTTATTAGGTATTACTGTTTATATATAAGTAAAATAATTTTAGTTTGTCAGTACGTTTGAAAATGTAGTTGTACTACGAAACAGCTGTCACGGCTAAACATTCAATTAAAGTGACTATGAACAAAGTATATTTTTTGTTTTATTTTATTATTTTTAAATTATTTATATTAGCTTCTTTTTACTTAAAAGTTGTCTATACGCAATTGTTTTTGTTTTAATAAAGCGCTATACGCCTATTAAAAAAGTAATTAAAAAATTACAAATAAACGACTTATGTTTAAAACTACTTTGCTATACCTGTTACAATAAATTTAGTAGTTTTTTATTTGTTTTATTCAGGGAGTATTCCCAAATTTTTAAAATATTTGTAAGTTCCTTTTTTAATTCGTTTTAAAGACTCTACCGGGTGTCAATGAATTTATTAGAAAAGCCATAACTTCCTAAAGTATTCAAGATATGAAAATAAGACGAGAGAAGAGTTTTCGCATGTTTTTGTACTTTTTAGTCACTAACCGGAAAGAGCCTCAATTTTAAATTTTTAAATGAAACATCCTGTATATTTTATCGCTTTTTAATCCCTGAGACAATTGGCAATTTAAATTAGGGAGCAGCATTAGTTGCAACTGAGTCAATCAGCTGAGAAAAATGGGTATCTAGATCAAAAATGTCAAAAATATTTCCAGAAATATACGATTTTGGGTTTGTGTCTTGGTTAAAAGCAAAAGCACTTTTAAAAACAAAGCATTAAATTTCAGACAAAGTATAAGGCATTATAATTTAAAAACCTAAATAATACAAAGTATCAGTTAAAGTATCGCGAATTTTATATAGTCCTTCAAATTATAACACGTTGTCACGTCAAAAAAATGGCATTTTTGCATGTTTCAAATGGCAACTCTTTTAGACAAGCACTTTTCGAATAAAGGATTTTTAAAAGAATCTAACTATACCAATTTATTGATTGAATTAAAAAGTCATAAATAATAGATCATAGCCACCTACTAGGCTAAATACAAAACCACAAATGGCTTTTAAAAATTTAGTAAGCAAAAAACTTTTAAAAATGTTTAATTGCTATTTGAAATTGACGCAGTAATGTTAAAATATAATAAATGAAATCAATCAAAATTGGAATCATTTCCAGTTTAACCAAAAGTAACCAAAAGTAAAAAATATTCGAAAACTCTCCTCTTTTCATACCATTTGCCCATTACCAAGTCTCATTTTGATATGTCCAAAACTCTAGACGTTATTGCTTGTCAAATAGATTCGTTGACACTGGGTAACAATAACACCCGGTATAGGTGAAATGTGTGTCTGACTAGTAAAATAAAGATTAATTGGAAGTATATACAAAAGTTAAAAAGAAAGATTAAACCATACCTATTTGAGGATACAGATGAACTTTTAATTGGTTTTATAAAGTCTGTGCCCAAAAATATAATTAGCTGAATAAAATTGTTATCCCCGATCAGTTTAATTGAGACCTAGTTAAGACCTGTGGTAGGTCCAATTGTTATCCATGGTAATTACACATTGGTACCCCCAATCATATTATTATTTTTAAAGCTTCATTGTTGCTAAATTTTTAAGAAAATATCGTGCAGATTACCAAAAGTTTTTGGAAAGGTGATCTGTGATATTTTGTGTCTAATATGTATTAAGCAAATGAGGGCCTACTTTTCAAAGTGTACAATCTCCAAAATTAGATTTTTATGTTATATTTAATAAAAAGTTAACAAGGAATCTCTTCATTAAATGCAATTTACTATTTCTTAAGTTTAACACTCTGTTCTTGATGAAGTCATGGCCTAAAACGTTATTTATTTAAATTCAGCGCAGATAAATCCAACTTTAGGGACATTTATCTCACTGTAGTATTAAAAGTTACAAAGGAAGATTGAATACTTTAAAACTAGACTTATCATATACAATATTATAAATGGGTCCACATTTAATTCATTCTGAAAGTAATACCAACGATCTATTTTATAAAATGTATCATTGGTAATACGGCAAAGTACACAAAAAATGATAAAGTAAATAAACCCTTTTGTGAACAATGATTTATTGCAGCAAAAATATTCAACCCGACGAGTTTCTAGTACCACGCCACGTGCCATTGGTTTTATGGCAAGACAGAGGCGAAATAAGAGGATGTTTTTAAGTACGTGACACGTGTTTTAGCAGTGTTTCTTTTATTTATCTAAAAAATATGAAATCAGGCTCTGTCAGCGCCATGTGCCTTCAAAAGGTTTGTTTACTTTATCATTTTTGTGTACTTGGCGGTATTGCTTTCAGAATGAAATAAATGTGGACCCATCTATAAACATCTTGGTGACAATAACCCAAACAGCAAGCTGACGTCTTATGGACGTCTCTTTTTAGTCATTTTTGGTCATTTTTGGTCACATTTGGTCAGCAAAGACGTCATAAGATGACGACAAACTGACGTTAAATTGACCTCCTAAGTCACAAACAAAAGACGTCCCGTTCTGGACGTCATAATGACGTCTTTAAGATGACGAAAAATTGACGCATATACTTTTTTAAAGCTAAAATGATACGATATTTTATTTGACAATTAAAATAGGAAAAAACTCCTTACTGCTTGCAATTTCCTTGCACTGCAAGGTCGCATCCCTCGGGACACTGTCCAACCTTGAGATGCAGATTTTTTCACTAGCTGAAGATATTTCTTTCAAAGCTAATTGAGATTACCAACCGCAGACCGGTCTCGAACTATGTTGGTCTTGTACGGTGTAGGCGATAAAAAGCGAAGATGTTGATGTTTCCTATTTCAATTTTAGTAATTTATTTGTCTTATTTTTCTGTCATATAATATTTCGGTTGGATTTGAGACGAATCATATAATGTTACAAAAATTTTCTGGCTCATAAAAATCTAATGACGTCATGTTTAACGTCATTAGATTTTTATGAGCTAGTATGGACGAAAAATGACGTCGAAGAGACGTCACTTCAACGACGTCATAAACACGTCATTAAGATGACGTTAAAATGACGCCATTATTTTGGTCCGGTGACGTTCCATGACCAAAAATTACCAAAAATGACTTAAAAATGACGTCATGATGACGACAGCTTGCTGCTTGGGAATAAGCAATTTGATCCTAATTTAAAAATGTTACTTGTACAAAATGAGATCCAAAATCCTTATTTTATAAATATTTTTTTAACATATATAACTTAAAATTTATTTTTAAGTACCCAATTGGACGTTATTATTGTTCTAATTTTAAATTTATGGTAAATTATTGTTTATGTCACATACATTAATCTTCGATGAAGACAATTTTATTTTTTAAAAATGGGGGATGGAAAATTAATAGTTTTACAAGAATATCAAAAAAAAATAAAAAAAATTTGTCGATAAATAATTTTTAGTGAAAGTGTAATTACCCCCTTGACCACCCCCCTTACATATGCCAGTGGTACAAATTACTCGATCCTGTGTTATATGAAGAATTAGTAGTTTAAGTTAAAATATTGTTGTATGTTTAAAATTAAATAAGTGAAAAAATTAACCTATTTTTCCTACGACCACTTGTGAAAATAGCAAATAGCACACTGATTTCATGCATAGAAAATGCGTTATATCACACTAGTGTTGCAAAGTACTTTACAGCACTAGTGTTGCAAAGTACTTTACAACACTGGTGTGATACATATTATGATGTCATTCTAAAAACTGCTATTGGTTTTGCAAGTGACATATTTATTGTAGTGACAGTAAAAAAACTTTTTATTTACCTTAAACGGTAGAACCCAAATTAGCGAAAATCATCTTATTTTATATTTATTAAAATTTACGAAAATATAAAAACATAAACAAAATAGACATAACCACAAAAACAACTTTCACTGACTGGCACAGTGTTGTCAGGTAAGTAGATCAAATTAAAAATCTCCCTCTACCTTTGAACACGTACTCGATAGAGGCAGCCTTGCCGCTTGACCGTTCGACCTAAAGCGCCAGAGAAAAAAAGCGTATAGATCAAATTCCTTCCTCTCTTTCTTCGTGTACTCAAAAACTAGTTAAATCTTTTTTTAATCCCTAATTAAACCTAAGACTAATACACACTTTATGAATCCACTTTCTTTTATCCATTCATAAATAGAATCAGACCCTTCCGACGTTGCCAAATGCTTTCCATATTTTTGCATGGTAACTGACGTTTGGTAGTCGTTTTTCCTTACTTTTAGAACTTTAGGTTATGCATTTACAATTTTCATATTTTTTCTTAAAAATATGAGGAAAAACTGTTATTTTTACTTAATTTTATATGTGATGTTCAGTTTCATTAACTCGTTTTTACCCCACCCAGCACCCCTTTTCACTCCCCGGTCCCGTAAGTTTATTTACTGATATTTTTTAAAAAACGGAATATTTTGGATATGCACCACTTACGTTTTATTTAGAAGAGTGTCTAAAATATGTAAGAATCGATAATTTTTAAAAAACACTTATAATAACAGAAAACCGTATTAAACTATTAGCGTTATTACCTAACAAAACCATACAATTTTTTTAAGTGAGGGCATTTTTAAATTCCAAAATGATAAAAGTTATATAATGCTTCTAGGTAGGTGATTTTCGATGTAAAAATATTGTCAAAACAGTATAATATAGCAGTGAGGAAAAGTATATTTCACACTAGTGTTGCAAAGTAAATATCACCCTAGTGTTGCAAAGTTCTCAATTGTTTTTATTTTTTCTGAACAGACAAACTTTAATTTATTTATTTTTTGGTGAATAATTTATGGTCGTAGGAAAAATAGTGTACAGTACTCGTGTGAAAATGACTTTCTTACACTCGTGGGTTTGTCGCACTCGGCTAACGCCTCGTGCTACAATATTCCCACTCGTGTGAAATTAGTCATTTTCCACACTTGTAATGTAATATACTATTTTATTACACCTGTTAAATATATTTTACGAGTAGCAGGCAACTCTAGTCAATATTAAATAAAACTGTTAATGGGTAAACCGAAACTTTGTTTGAGGTTGTGATAATACAATAATTAATATCGTAAATATTTTAAAAAGTAAATAAAAAACTATGAGTAAAAGAGATTAGGTAA
>JACEGR010011980.1:0-13051 GCA_014170235.1 Listronotus bonariensis | reverse complement strand
TATATATAGATATATATATATATATATATATATGTATGTATGTATGTATGTATGTACATATGTATATATATGCCGGAATCTCAAACTTGTAAACATTGGGATTGCAAGCAATGAAAGACAGAATATCTTTAAAGCTTTTCCAAGCTTTCGGAAATGCTTATTTCATTTTCAAGCGATACTGAAATGGATACTACGACAAGTCATACAAATTTAAGCAAGAACGTTACGAACTTACATCTTTGTTGAGGTTATTTCACATGATGTTCATAATTAAAAACTAAAACTATTAACATTGCAAGACGTAAGAACAATCTCGAAGTCAATAAGAAGTAGCTAATCGGATTAATTTATGTTAAGATTTACATAATTAATCAAGATTCGAATTAACAGTTTTATTCACAAACCACCTGTTTAATCTGACATTTGACAAGACAGTTGAAAGACAGTTGTTAAAAAGGTTAGGAAACGCACTGGTTGTGTTTGAGGTTACGGTTTGTCGTGTAACTTCTTATATGTCCGGTAATATGTCCTGATAAGTATTAAAATTTAATTTTTCTTTAAAAACAATTATGTTTAATTTGTTTTAATTTAGGTTTTGTTTAAAAAGAAAAAGGGAAATTTATTTATTAAGTAAGAATTTAAAATTTTAAAAAATGTTTATTATTAAATTTTAATTTAGTATGTATTTATTTTGAAAATTGATAAAAAATTATGTTTTTTTTTAAATTTTGTTTAGAATTTAAAAGAATTGCAATATTAATTATTATAATTTGAGCTTTGTAATTGTTATTTGCTGCAAAAGAAAGTTTTAAAAAATCCATAAAACTCCTTCCTGAAATTTACCAGCCAATAAACAGAGAACGTCGTTATGTGTCTATTTAGCATACTAAAACATGGTTATGGGAAAAAATTGTGATTAATTCATTTTGTTTAGAAATTTAGACTTGACTTGAAAGAGAGGAAACATTGTGTCGGTTTCTGAAATTTTTATCAATATCGATTAGATTTGAATATATTTCGCTCAAATGCTCTTTAGAAAATATATAAGATATCTGGAAAATAAAATTCTTATCTAAAGTGTGTTTTATAAGTGAAACTCCCTGAATTTTATAATAAATTTTAACTCTTTTTTTTTTTTTTAATTTAACATTAAACACGTATAATACACTATACATCAATAAGTGCCGCTTTTTAAAATAGGGCATCATACAGGGTGTCAACTAATTAATGGTACACAGAAAAATCACTTCCTTATGCCAAAATATTGGGATTTTACCAAACATACCTATGTCTAAAGCTTTAAGGAAGATACAGGGTGTCAAATTTAAATATATATATATATATATATATATATATATATATATATATATATATATATATATATATATATATATATATATATATATATATATATATATATATATATATATATATATTTTTAAATTTTTATACGTTTCAAATATTTTAGTAAGTCTCGGTATCTGGGAATTTTTTGACATAAGCTATTAAGATCTGATATTAATTTTTATGTGTTAACTAGAGGGGCTAGATATACTATTAATTATTTTTTTAACGTCCAAACTTTTTGTGCTACAACCAAGAAGTATATGGAAGAATACATTAAATCATCTGTTTATTATTAGGCAGTTGTAGTAAAGGCTAATTGTATATTTTTAAAAGCATTTTTGGTTGCAGTAAACCACTTATACACAAACACAATAAAACACAAATATCCTAAAAACGGTTGTTTGGAGCCATTTTTACAAAAAATACTGTTTTTCTGTAGAAAACATAGGGAAGTTTACAGGATTACTTGAATAGTACATACATGCTAGCAAAAAAAAGTTGGGAACGGTTTGGAGAAATTTATATATTGTAACTTGTCCCCTCTAGTTTTTACACAAAAATTAATACCAGATCTGAATAGATCATTTTAAAAAACCCTAAATACCAAGAAAATTTAAAAATATTGTTTTTACTTTGACACCCTGTATCTCCCTAATTATAAACTTCTAGATGTAGGTATATTAAATAATATATAAATTAATAAACAGTAAAATAACTTAAAATATACATAGCGCTCTATTACTTGATAATAAAAACTTTTTTTTTTAACAAATTTTTAATTGAAGAAATGATTTTTTCACAACACATAACATTTCGAATTTTATTACAAAAATAAATCTCCTTTACTTTTACTATACAGAGTGTCCATTAATTAATGATACATAAAATAATCCACAGATTACCTATACCAAAATATTAGGATTTAACCAAATATTCCTATGTTTTAAAGTTGACAATGTAAAAGGTAAAGGGTGTAAAATAAAAGAAATTTTATTTTAAATGAGAAATTAGGGTACTAAGTGTAAGATAATAAGTAATGTAAAAAAATTGGCAAAAACATGTCTTCTTTTTAATTATTTTACTCCCAATTTGACATAAAATATAATTTGCTACAATTGCTAATATACAGACTGTCCACGGATGGGGTTAAGAGAACAAATAAACCAAACATTTTTTTACTCTAAAAAAAAATGTTTTTTTAGTTTTTGCGAACCCTGTATGAAAAATTAACATTTTTCTCTTCGTCAATCAATTTTTTACAAGCAAAAATTTTTATGAAGAATAACTTTTTTCGAAAAATGAAATTTTTGGTCCATTTGTCCTCTTGTTAACCCCATCCGTGGACAGTCTGTATACTTATAAAATTTTCTTTAATTTAAAAAAATTAAAATGTAACTTTACTTTTGACCATCTTGATATTTTAGATTTGATTTGTTTTCATATGGTTTCTTGTGACATTTTGTATACATACATATGTTTAAAATATAGGCCGTCCAAACTACCCAGAACATTTAACTTTAAAACGGTTTATTTTATGACCACTTAAAAATGCCCCAAGTTTTAAATCCAATTAAAATATTAAATTGCTTGTTTTATTTAGACGGGATAATCTCTTTTTCCAATGATTTCGGTAAAACTCCATCCGTAGAGTATAATCCCTTAAATTAAAATATAAACTTAGAGGATTGTAAATTAGAACATTTCTTGTATGTATTTAATGAAAAATAAAATTGTTTATTTGGCATTTTTATAATCGTGAATATACATATATATATATATATATATATATATATATATATATATATATATATATATATATATATATATATAGATATACTGTATTTTAAGACTTACTTTTAGTAAAAATATTTACTTAGAAAGGAGCTTCAGCTGATCTTCAGAAGCTCCTCTTAAAAAGACGTTTAGCGGTGACCACTATATCTGTGAACTCTGAAATCTAAAAACCAAAACAGATTTTGTTTTCTGCCTTAAATTGTTTATAAAAAATAAAATATTTATCGGTAAGAAAAAATCTTTAATTAATTACTAAAAAATATTGTGACGTAGACATTTTGAAATACTACTTTACGTCACTGGGCAAATGTACCATATGGAACTATCTTCTTGGGACCATGAGACCGGTGGACAAAAACTAACTTTTCATTTTATTAACTAACTTATTTAACTTATTAAACTAACTTAATTTAGTACGGGCATACCCCTCACTAGGAGTAGCCCGTACGGGGGCTTAACTAA
Organism: Listronotus bonariensis; assembly: GCA_014170235.1. Lineage (NCBI taxonomy): Eukaryota > Metazoa > Arthropoda > Insecta > Coleoptera > Curculionidae > Listronotus > Listronotus bonariensis. The sequence goes on along the minus strand of JACEGR010011980.1, from coordinate 9,448 downwards.
AACTTTAACTTTATACTTGACCCCTCCTAACTTCTTTTCTCTCTTTTTAAATATCAAATTTTTCCAGTGTTTGTTTTGCATTTCTACGCTACCCAGTTTGTTTAATGTTTTTATTTTATTATTATAAAAGTAACCTAGAAAATTGTTTAATTTATACTTTTAAGACCTTGACACCTCACGTATATTTTTATGTAGCAAATTTCCCAATGTTAAGTAAACTAATTAAAATGTATACTTATTTTAAAATTTCCAAAAATGTATATTTTTAAAATTCCCAAAATGTATACTTTTTTATACTAGGTGTTCACAATATATTTTGGAGGCTCGCGTTAAAGTTTGAAACTAATCGGCTAAGCTGCTTTTAAATAATGTTGGTCACCGACTTTGAAAACACCATTTTGAAAAAAACGCGTTTAAGGTTTGAGAAGCACATAAAAGCACTCTAAAACGCCTTTTTAAATTTGCGTGTAACTTTGAAAATATCCAACAGAACGATATAAAATTTTCTGTGTTAAATATATGTACAGGGTTTTGCCATATATTTAGAGAGCGCCTACCTCGTTTATTTTACAAGGTAGAAAAAAACTTTAAATACAAACGTTTTATAAAATTATATAGACCGTCAAAAAATATATTTTTGCAAATACAGAATGAACCACAAATGTGTTGAGAAGAAAATATTAATTTTTCTAAATGCCCTGTATATTATGCAACCATTAAAAAGGTCTTTTAAAAATATTAACAAAAATATTATGTTTAATATTTTTACCCAGACTTAAATGGCAATTATTCCAAAGCTATTAAAGATAAATAGATCAAGTCTGGTATTTTTGTAAAACTTTTTAAAATATCTTTTTAATGGTAATATAATATACAGGGTGTTCCAATTAAAACCAGTTTACCCTTTTATTTTTTAAAGTTTTTAATGTTTATTTGTTTGTTTTATGCTCAAAAGATAATAAATGAAAAAGTATAAAAGTTTTATAAACGATGTTTTTTTCTATTCTGCTTGGTTATGGTTAAAAGTAGGTTGCCAAATATGAATAAAAACCCTGTATATTATTATTATTTTAATAATACTAAACTTAAAAAGTTTATTTAAAATTTTCCTATAAAATTAATGTACCAGGTGTCAAGTTATAAATTTACAGCCGTTTTAACTTTTTTATTTTTATTAGACAAAATAAATAATTATATAAGTTTGTTGGGTTAATTCTGTAGTCTATAAAAAAATAATTAAATTTCCCTAAATATACAGGGTATGAAAAAAATATGATTTTTATATGAAGCTCCCTGTATATTATATCACTAATAAAAGATCTTTCAAAGAACGTAAAAAAATACTATATTTGATATATTTATCTTTAATAGTTTTGAAAATATGGTAATCTAAATCTAACGAATGGTTGTAAATTTTAATTATGAAGGTATGTTATGCTTATAATTGCTTAATAATTTAATTTATGGCCATATTTTTAAAACCATTACAGATAGACCCCTAAAATATGGTATTTTTGGAACGTTTTTAAATTGTAATTCAATATACAGAGTGTTTTATTTTAAAAATCATACTTCTTGTCAAACCTTGTATATCTTAAAAAAAAGAATTTTGATGAAAGATACAGACACTACAAAATCATCCTAACAAAATAATGTTTTAATTTCTTTTATGCGTTAAAAAATGGATATAAATTTATAACTTGACACCCGGTATAAACCTAAATTTTTATAATTATTATAAAATAAAAAATAAACAATTTGCATATTAGAAGTAATTTTTAATTTTTAATAGTTTTCTTTATACAAATTTTTGATATTAGCAAAAATTTAGTTACTTTATTTTAGCCAAAAATAAATTTTTGCCGGAACCTCGTACATGACTGATAAAACTTGATATCTAATGATTGTTTTTAAGAAAATAAAAATGTTTCTCTTATGACGCCAACTTACTTAGACACACTGCATGTGTCTTAAAAAGCACAAAAATCTACTTTTTATAAAGCGGTATAAAAATTAGCTTAGTTTTTGAGAGACCATGAAATAAAAATTTTAATATTAAACTTTTATTTTCGGTAATTCTGTTAAAACACATTTCTTTTAAATAAAACACATGGGCCATAAATTTTATGTTCTAAAATATACGCTGTGCAATTTTATTTATTATAATATAAAGTCATAAACAAAAAGTAGACAATATCGTCCGTTTAAAGGTAAAACTCACTTAATGACATTTTATGGTTTAAGGAATACCAACGATTTTATACAAAACTTGGCATCAAAAAGAAAAGATAGACCAGCATTTTCATGTTTAATATTTCAATGAAGATTTATGGGTGTCATGAATTTTCACAAGAACTTTTAATATAAATACCTTTGAAATGTTCAAAACATTTATTAAACAAAATATACTTGGTGACTTAACATTAAACCGACAAGATATTAAAAAATTTGTAAAATTATTTAAATATTAGACTAGGGTAGATAAGTTTTAAAACAGTAGAATAAAACCTATTGTAAAAGGTACAAAATAGGGATGTTGCGAATAAGCATTCGCATCCGCATATGCGGAACATCCACATCTGCATCCGCATAAATCGATGCGGAGCTGATGCGGATGCGGATGTGTAGCAGGTCACGACAAGAAAAAAGGGGCGGGTCCGGCAAGTGGCGCGTGTCGACTGCACGTGTTGATTAGCCAATAGTTTTGTTTCGGACTTAAATTGGACAGTAAATTGGTGACGATGACCCGTCTCGCTATTGTTTGTAAAACAACAAGGACATGATATAACTGTCTTTTTTACCCTACCCACACTTAGGTTTTTGTACAGATCCGCATCCACATCCGCATTCGCGGATGTAACTAAAAAATCTGCATTCGCAACATCTCTGGTACAAAATATGACAAATTTAAAGGAAAAATAAATTACGAGCAATCTGAGGTCGAAAAGGTGGGAGAGACGGGGGATTAAAATGTAAAACTTGTTTTTTCTCGATTTTCGGCCAAACTAAAACTCTTAGATTAAATAGTAAAGTTTATGGTAATAAAAAGATCTACATCTCTTATATATACATTTTTTTACATAAGGTCAAAATTCATGTAAAATATTTAAAAACAAAGTTTTTGTTTTTCTTTTATCTTTTACAAAAAAAAATCACGAAATTTGTTGAATACGTACCTTTATTTGTGCCAAATATACTGTAATTTTTGGATTTGAAGCATTTATTTTAACACATTAGAAAGTAGAAATTTAAGCAAACAAAACCACCACCGACTTTTTAGAAAATGCCGATGTTTTGGCACGTAAATTTTCGATTGAAAAAAGGTTTGATAAAATTAATAATTTTTGTAAAAGATAAAAATAAAAGAACCAAAACTTGATTTTTTGAATTTTTACATAAATTTTAAGGTTATGGTAAAAAAGCGTAGGTTCAAAAGTTGTATATCGTCTTATTGCCTACAACTTTGCCATTTATCTTTTTCCATAGGACGAGTACTATGGCCAAAAATCTAGAAAAACCGTATTTCACACTTAAGACCCATTTCCTCTTCTCTTTTCCGACCTTAAATCGCCTGTAATTTATTTTTCCTTCTCTTTTGTTATATTCTCTGTCTTTTTATTGAGTTTTATCCTACTGTATTTTTTTTACTTTTTACCTTTTTAAAGGTTTTTGTGTCTACGTTAGTTGGCGGCATATGGAAAACTTCTTTATTATGAATTTTACCCAAAAATAGTTATTCTCTATAAAAAGTTCTGCATGGTTCAAAACCTAAAATGCCATCATCAGATATCAAATTTTGTCAGTTATGTACGAGGTTTGGCCAAAAATGTAATTTTTGCTCAAGAGTAAAGTACCTGTATTATTGCTAATATCAAAAATTGTTATAAAGAAAAGATGTTTAGAATTAGAAATTACTTTTAAATATGCAATTTTGTTCATTAAAAAAAGTTGTTTTTCTGCGATAATGGTAAAAATTTAGGCTTTTACATTAGTGCACTAAATTTCATGATTATAAATGTCAGTAAACAGGTTTAAATAAACGTTTTAAATTAATTGTTAGTAAAACAAGAAGAATCTGCCAGGTAAATTTACCCTACCCTCAACTTTTGTATTTTTATCGTTCAAAATTAATAAAAATATCAGTTTGTTGGAATAATCCTGTTCTTTTTGAATTAGTAATCAGATTTTTATTATATCCTTAGATATACAGGGTACGACAAACGGTATGATTTTTTAAAGGAAACACCCTATATATTACTTTACCAATAAAAAGATCTTTTAAAATCCTGTAAAAAAATGCATTCCGTATACCTATTTCAATTAGTTTTTAAAATGTGGCCACGAAAATCTGAATAATAAATTTTAATTCCCTTTAGAAACGTAATAAACTTACACCCCTCATTTTTTTTTATTTTTTATTTTTAAACGTATAAAAGAAATTTTAACACCATTTTGTTAGGATTATTTTGTAGTATCTGTGTCTTTCAACAGATTTTTTTTAAATATACAGAGTACGACAAAAAGTATAATTTTTTAAATGAAACACTCTGTGTAGTGAACCACCATTTATAAGATTACTTAAAAAGCGTTATATTTTACAGGGTGTTCCATTTAAAAAAATATACTTTTTGTCCTAGCCTGTATATTTTAAGAGTTATTAAAAATCCAATAATTGATTAAGTAACTACAAAATTAACCCAACAAACTAATATATTTTTTTATTTTGTACGATAAAAAAATAAGAAAGTTAAGGGGTGTAAATTTATAACTTGACACCCGGTACAATGCACCAATGTACAACCCTAAATTTTCTTGATTTTCTAAAAAAAAAAATTTTTTTTCCTAAAAATGAACAAAATTGCATATTTGGAGATAATTATTAATTCTAAACATCTTTTCTTATTAACAATTAGCGATATTAGCAAAATTTGAGCAAAAATTACATTTTTGTTTAAACGTCGTAGAAGACTTATACAATTAAATAAATATCTGATAATTGCAGTTTAGGTTTTTGACCATGCAGAACTTTTTATGAAGAATAACTTTTTTCATAAAATTAATAATTAAAAAGTTTTCCATATGCCGCCAACTTGCGTAGACAAAGTGTATATAATTAATTTAAAACAATAAAATGTATATTTTCCTCAAATGCTAAATAGGTATTCATAAATAAATACTGTTTTTTATTATAAGTGTGCTACTACCAATAAAAATCTGTTATGGCAGTTTAGGACTATTTTTTTATTATCCACTACTTTTCTTTTCATTGTCAAATACTATACACACTACCGACTTTTTTTTACCTCAACTGTTTTTTTTATATAGTATATATTTTTTTACATTTTTAAAAAATAAAAAATTTAATTTTAAATTCTGAAGAAATATACAAAGTGTTTCATTTAAAATAACAAAGTGGTCCTGTCTAGGAAAATTAGCCATTTTGTTTATGTGATAGTGCAAGATATGATAACCATTAATATAAAAAAATAACTTTTTGGAAGACCACATCCTTATGATTATATTTGTTTTAATAATGTGCTGTTATTATGGGTTCAAATTAAGACGGCCACCCTGTATCAAAAATTCGTCTTTGTTATACCGAATTTTTAATCTGTTTTTACCAATTAAATACTATCAGTAAACCAAACTAACAAAAACATTAATTTTTTGAAAAAGTTTATTTATAAACCATATTTTTTAAGCCTAAAATAAAAAATTTACACTTTTTTATTATTTTCCATTTGCATATACATACATTGCAACTCTATTTAACTTTTACCAAACAAACAACAATGCATGCCAATATAATATGTTCCTGGTTGTTTTATATTGGTAAAAAAATGTCTACTTTGGATAAATTGCCTATTTTAAAATGTTTTTTAAATACATATTTACGTATTGAATTGCAGTTTTAATCATTAATACCTAAGTGAAATTTTTACCTTTTATTTATTAAACCTCATATATGTAATATTAGGCACAAAAAAGATGGTTAAAATAAACTACAACGTAAAAAAAAATTAGTATTTTTATGGTCAATGAACCCCCAAATATAAAAAAACTGCTGAGTGCTACCTTTTGGAGTACTGCTTTATTGAGAACAGGGTGAAAACAGCCCCTTTTCATTTTTTGAGATTGGCTTGAAAACTACACACTTTTTGCAGGTGGTAGTTAACAGAAAAGTTGTAGAAAATTAAATTTACCATCAAATAACGGTTTTTAAAATAAAAAAGTTATTTTGAACAAAAATATACTCAAAAACAAAGCAAAAAAAATAACGCGTTTTTTTTTGTATTTTGCCCTAAAACTTTTTTCAATAAAGCCTAGGTATAGGTATTGCTCTACAAAAAATAACTTCCATTTTTCTTCTACAAGATGACGCTAAGTGGGTGTCCTTGGAGTTCAAAATTTTGGCACTAACACCATTTTTCGGCAATTTTACCAATTTTTTCGCAAACAATCTTCTGTCACTTTTTTAAAAAGACCGGCTGAGATAGTGTGCTCTAACATAGGGATGAAGAATACACAATAAACCTGAGCAGGTTGCAGTGTTAACCTAATCTAACTGTTTTCTACACAGTCTTAGGTATTTAGTTGTAAGAACAATTACCATTAGAGGGGTCCATCGTAGAAGGTTCTAGGACCAATAATAAGTAAAATATGGTTCTTCAATTTTTTCCTTTTAACGATTTTTGCTTACCTTTTTGTATATCTTTTTAATTTCTCGATATAACTTTTTTCTTGTGCATTGGAAGCTTATTTTTTTGCTTTTAAAATAAAGTGTAGTAAAAATGCTAAGGTTAATTTTAAGCAAAATATGGTAAGTCAAAGTGTCATACTGCAATGATTTTTATTCATTTTTACGTCTTTTTTTATTTCTTGTGCATTTAGGTATACAGTGTGTCCACGGATGGACTTAACTATACCTGCAGAAATTTTTATTTTTATTATTTCGCAAAAAGTTATTCTTCATAAAAAAATAGCTTTGTCTGAAATGCTTCAAAATTGCGAAAATATAATTTGGAAAAAAAAGAAATTGAGAAAATATATTTTTAAAACTACCTTATTAAAAAGCATTAAAAAGTAATAACAAAAGTCTTATACATTTTGTTCTTATCGCTTATGCTTACTTAGGAAAATTTAATTTAACTAAAATAAATAATTTTTATAATAAATTATTTATTTTATTTTTAATGTAAAAAGTAAGCCAAGAGATATTCATTTATTCAACAAAAAGTTAGAGATTCTATTACTTTTATCATTGCTACCTAAAGAAGTAGGTAAAAAATATTTATACCCGTTTTTTTCCTCTGCAAAAATTAAATTTTTGTAATTTTAAATCTTCCTGTTCACAGTGTTGTGCATTAAGTATGCAACAAATAAAAACTTTTTGCATATTTAATGGACCACACTGTATTGTAAGGCGATTTTTTTAAACTCTTTTATCCTATAAAACTTTTGTTTTCAGTGAATTGCAAAAATATTTTTTATTTATTATTTTTTAACGTTTCTCTCAATTTTCTCTAGTATCCCTAGTACAAAAAAAAAATTGGAACACTTTTAACTACTTTTTATGCTATTTAATTAGGTAGTTTCAAAACCATGTTTTTCCAATTGTTAATTGTTTTAAACTAACTACACTGTATATACTACGGCGATTTTTATTATAGCTTTTAGCATTTTAGACCAAGGTAAGAATTTTATGAAGAATAACTTTTTCTTTAAATATTAAAAATATATTTTTTTAACAAGTATAGTTGAGTCCATCCATGGACACACTGTATATTATGTTGCTTAATTAAAATAAAAGCTTATATGTTTACCCAATTCAGTCATAATTTAAAAAATCTTCAATTTCAAAATATATTTGTGATGATACCTAAGCACTCATTGCAGAAGATGGAACAAATAATACCTAACTTTCTGGAACCACAGTTCCTTGTACATCCTTCTTGTTCATCGGCAGGCTATTTTTTTAAGCAAAACTTGTAATGATAGTAAATATTGAAATTAATCCATATCTTCAATTTTTATACTTATATGTATGTGACTAAAAAATATAAAAAATAGTAATCTTGGGTAAATAGTCACATTTTGTCAAAAAGATAATATACAAATTATCGGATTTATGTACATTTAAACGACGGCCGTGGGTAATGGATGTGCGTAATGGGCGTGGGTAATAGCCGTGGGTATTAGGCCAAATTTCCTGCTTAAAATCAAATTAATAATGTATACATTATTAAACAGTTGTAAAAAAATGAAATTAAAGAAAAATACGTTAAAATATTCAAAAATCGTTGCAGTATGACATTTTGAGTAACCATATTTTGCTTAGAATTGACCTTATAATTTTTTACAAAACACCAGCTTAGAGGCAAAACAACAGACCTTCTTTTTATTAAGAATTATTCATAACTAAATAAACAAGGAAGAAAGTTATAACGAGAAAATAAAAAGATATACGTAAAGGTTAGGAAAAACCGTTGAAAGTAGAAAAATGTAAAGAACCATATCTTACTTATAAATAGTCTTAGAACCGTGATAGTGGTGATGGCTTAGCGTGTAAGGCGTTAAGTCGTTTAGCGCACAACGGACGTGAGGTGGGTTCGAATCCTGCTGAGGCCAAATACGTATTTATAAGTTGGTCGGAAATTTAGTGGTTAGCTCAACACCAGACGAACAAAGTGCAAAATGTATCGACGCTGAAGGCCAACAAAGGACAAGGGCGCCGGAACACACTTTGCCGTCTCCTGCGCAACCGTAGACATGCGGACCCCACTCAGTTGGTAGGTTCAGTAGTGGCCCTGGGTGGGGACGAGGTCTTAAGTTGTTACTTATAGGACCGTGGTTCGGAACACACGTTAAGCTGTAGGTCCCGTCTGGCTGACATCACCCAGACGTAAAAGGCACAAGCCGAGCGGCTTCAGTGCATGGGTTATTCCGGCCCTATTCTAATCTAATCTAATCTTATAGTTTTAAAACCTCTTACAACAGACTGTTTAAAGGTAATTGTATTCTTTTCAACTAAATATGTCATTTCCTATACCTAGAACTGCGTAGAAAAGAGTTAAGAACATTTGTAGCAAACTTTAAAAATCCTTTCTTAAATACTATATACTTAAATAACATCTACTACTACTACGCCATTTTGTTGGAAATAATAAAAGTTTTTTTCATAAAGCAATACCTTACGTGTTTTTTCGTGTTTTTTTCTTCGTTTCCTAAGCATGTTTTTATCAAAACCATTTGATTTGACTCCAATAATTTTTCGTTGACGGCTACCTGAAAAAGTGCTTAGTTTTAAAAGTAACATCAAAAACTAAAAAGGGGATGTTTTAACCCCGTACTCAAAAACGCACCCTTCCAAATGGTAGCACTCCAAGGTTTTTTCATATTTGTGGTTCCATTGACCATATAAAACAGCAAGTCCCTTTAACGTGTAGTT
>JACEGR010011979.1:0-13054 GCA_014170235.1 Listronotus bonariensis | reverse complement strand
TTGATTTGGCTGAAGGTGTATAAAAAAGCATATAAGAAATGAAAGTCGTATACTGCTAAATTATGCACAATATCATCCATTTTATTAACCTGGGTTGCTTTCCAGTGACGACAAATTTTTTGCGTCACGCTCCAGGAGCTTGAAGCTCTTGAACTGCTCTAAAAGTTAGTCACTGGAACGCATCCTTAGACAAGGAAAGATAGATACTTTAAGAAACTTTAAAATTTCGTTGTTTTTAACCTTTCTTGGCTTTATAATAATAATCTCTTTTTCATATCTAATTCCATTTTAAATAAATAATTTTAAAAAATCCATCCTTAACCATAAAAAACACGTTTGAAGCACAAAAACCAAAAGAGGGGTTGGTGCATGAGAGGCAAGGGGAAAGAAAAACGGAGTAGCTCAGGTGCATAACACTTTCCGTCACTGGAACGCCATAAAGTAGAACGAAATGCTCCTGAGCTACTCGGGGAGCGCTCTATTTGCGTCACTGGAAAGCCACTCTGGTATAGTAGTGTAAAGGATACCAGGTCCAACGAAATAAACTTTTTAATAAGGAGCGCTCGATCCCATTTAAGCCTATGTTCACACAAATTTTGTGACGTAATTTTTGTTTACAATCATACTGGAACCTTTTTTGATGTTTTGGTGTTATTTTTTGCTTTTTAGTCATTGGACTTTTATATATGTTTGGTTTTTACTGTTTATAGTTAAATTAAGTAGTTATTAATACTGCAGTTACAGAGAATTTTAAAACCTGTAAACAGGGGTCACTGACCTTATATATTTTTTAAAAGAAATTTAAGTTTAAATCCCAGTCTCTCCGCGATCTTCAAGTTGTGCGGTCACGTTTCGTAGGAGGCTACATAGCGTCCCCGGGTAGGCAGCTGAAGGTGTTGTACGGGCGTTTCTGTGCCCTTGGGGATCGAGAAAAGACTCACGCTAAATTGATTGCATCTTTCTTCTGGAACTAAGCGCTGTGAGTGATGATTCCTAATAACCTGATGTTTTTATGTTAGCGGTGTGCACGTGTTTTCGTAACGGCCGAGGACGGTTGGCGCCCTCTACTGGAAGCGTCAGCAAGTTACAGTGAAGGTTATGCACAACACCAGTAGCAGTTTTTTGGATTGACAGCTACAATTTATGCATTGAATCGATTAGTATTTCGTATCGAACCAAAGTAAATATTTCAATAATTTGAACCGGAATTTCTGGGAGCGGAAAGCTCGACCATCCAGATTTTCCACGTACGAAGCCCTGAAAAGCATAGTCCGGAAGGGGAGAGCTGGTTAATCGTCTTGCAACGGGTCCAACAACACAGAAAGCAAAGCAAGTTTAAATCCTTATTAAGAGGTTAGATACCATTTTTTAATGTTTTTTAAGTGATTTTATTTTATTTTATGCAAGTATTGGTTTATTTTGTTAAATAAAAGATTATTATGGCAAAAAGGTGACGTCATAAACATAACCTATATTTTCGGACAAATATAAAAAATCGAGCGCTCCTTATTAAAAGTTTATATTCCTTGTACTAGGTCATTGTTTCAGCGACAAATTTAGTTAGGTTAAAGTAAAAAGGTAAAAAAACTCTTGCTGATTTATATGCAATTAAAGGTTAAAGACTGGCTTGTAGTTCTCGCAAAATGACTCTTGTTTTATTCAAGTTTGTTGATTTTTGGTAATTTCGTTCATAACATTAATTTAAAATTACTCGCCTGATGGCTCGTGGTATTGTTGTAAATGTCGTTTGCGAAATTTGGCAGCAAAGTTTTCTCTGTTTTGATATTATATACGATAATTTGGTATAGAAAGTCTCAAGCCTGCCATTGCAGCTATCCTTACCCCAATTCCCCAAAAACCCTGCAAAACGCCGATCTCGCCCGACTAAACGAATTCTCACCCTCTACAAGACCACTTCGTGCATATCCGAACGTTCCCGAGCATCTCCGACCGCTTTATCCCGTTTGCTTCGGTCCATGATAAAATATGTAGGGATAGGATTCTGGTGTATCTGGCAAAAAGGGGTGTGTGCGGTTGGAATGGGATAGGCTGCGGGTAAATCGGGAATGAAAAACATAAAAACACGTAAATAAAAACGGTTTTTATTAAATAAAATAAATAAATTAAGAAGTGAACGTCATGGCTGTGTACCTTATACTAACAAGGAGATAATCTCATTTGTTAAAATGACTTCGAAAGAGTTTAATAAAGCAGTGAAATGAGATGTGTAATGTGCAAAATGCTAAAGATTGCTAGGTTTTTTAATAATTTAAATTGTTACTTACCAATGGCAAAAGGTATCAGGTGTCAAGTTTTACAGTACATTTATACCTCTTAACTTTTTATTTTTTATCGTATAAAATAATAACAATGTCAGTTTGTTGGGTTAATTCTCTAGTTTTCGAATTAGTAAATACAGGGTGGCCCACCATATTCGACACGGTCTGTAGCTGGATAACCATGGGGTTTTAAAAAAAGTAAATACTGGAACATATACAGGTCGGATAAGACCACAGTAAAAATTATTTTACTCTATACAGTATGTCTCAAAAAAGTGTGACGTATCAAAGTTATATTTTTTTAAATGGAACACCCTATATTTTATGACGGTTTTAGATTCTACTTTAAAAATAATTTAAGTTTGTTAATAGTACCAAGTGTCTAATTTTATTCGTTTTTGTGATATTTGATTTTTTTCAAAATGCTGGGGTGCAATTAAATTAATTTTATTTTAACAATATAAACTCCTTAAACTTTAAAATTTGTTACAAGATTAGAAAAAGTCTGCCTTATCATACGTAGGTCATATCGAGATCATAGATTATACAGGGTGATCAAAAAATAATTTCAATTTTTTAGAAAGTCAAATTGCAATATTTCTCTTATTTTAAATGGAACACCCAGTATTTTTTTACACCACATGATGACAAACCAAATGCTCTTTCAAATGGTGTATAGGTTGCCTATACCTATATTTTATACTTTTTAAGTAAATTTCGTTTTAACATATTTTTATTCCAAATGTCTATTTAAATGTAAGTAGGCTGTGATATAGCTATGCCTATTTACTAATAACGCCTAATAACGCCTCTGGTCAGTTATGACGACATTCTGTAACCTATAACTCGTTTCTTCCATTATCCATAATCACTGTCAATTTTTTTAAAGCAATTTTTAAGGTTATCAGATGGTTAGTTCTGGTTATACTCCTGGAATATTTTTCAGGATTAACTCTAGGCTAAAGTAAACCATTTTTTTCACATCCTACCAGTATTATATCATCTTGTTGTTGTAGAAGAAGGGTTTTTATTTAAAATCATTGAAATTTCTTTTAAACTGACCAAAACACTAGTAATCAATAAATGGTCGTTGTTATTTTCTTAAGAAAAATATTAATGGCTGCTATGTCACAGCCAACTTTAATTTAAATAAACATTTGAACTAAAAATTTGTAAAAACAGATTTTACTAAAAAGCACAAAAAGATAGGTATAGGCAACCTATACACCATTTGAAAGAGTATTTTATTTGTCATCATGTGACGTAAAAATACAGGGTGTTCCATTTAAAATAAGAGACATATGGCTATTTGATTTTCTGAAAAATTGAAATTATTTTTTGATCACCCTGTACAATATTTGATCTTGATTTGACCTACGTATGATATGGCAGACTTTTTTATTTATTACCACGAAAAGTAAAAGTTATTCAAGGAAAAACGATTTCCAGCGTCGTCCTTTAAGGGCACATATCTCAGTAAAGAGGGGCTTTAAAACAAAAATCTATGGGAACTTAATATTTAATATTATGTTCACGTGTTTCAAATAAACCCACATATTCTGAAACACCCTGTATAAAAGACGTTTCATTTTAAAAAAAACATACTTTTTGTTGTTTCTTTTATATCTTAAGAGAATAAAAACTGAGGACCGAGTGGAAAACTACGAAATTGATCCAATAGACTAATATTTTTATTAATTTTTTACAATAAAAAAAATAGGAGACTGTAAATTAGTGACACCCGGTACATTTTTATCCCAAATTAATCCTATCCTATTAACTTAGTCATCTTAGTCAAATTAAAGGGTCAATCTCGGAATCTCACAAATTAAGCTGAATATCTGTACATACCTTTATTTCTCTCCTAAAAATTCCCTATGATATCGTGTAAGGAACTCGAAATATGACAGGTCAAATGTCAAAAAATCAGTTTTTGCGAATGTCTCGTTTCCTTTACTTTTAATTGCATTTATATTTATTATAAAAGTTGTAGAACACAACATTCTTAACAAATTTGATTCCAAGCATTTTTTGTCAGACCAACAGATCCGATAATAAAAGGCGCAGAATGTAAATCACTTTACTGTATGTACATACCTAAACATGCAATTAATCGTAATTTTTAACACGCTTTTATTAACTTGGGTTGTAACTATCTATCTATCCATCTGGCTGCCTATGTAACGGAATCTTTGAGCCTAATTTTAACCAACTTCCAGCTATTCGATTTCTTTGAAACTTTGCACACGTATTAAGGAAACATGACAATGCAATAATCTGCAAACAGTATCCCGTTATCTTGTTTTTGATCGCCAGGAAAAAATTCCATTATATTATAAAAACAACACCTAGGTTGCCATCTGTTGGCAACATTTCAAACTTTGCTATTAAATGAAGAAGAAATTTTTAGTGGGTTGCAATATGTTGGCAACGGTCCAAACATTGCCTGGATTGCCATCTGTTGGCAAAATTTCAAACTTTGCTACTTAATGAAGAAGAAATTTTTAGTGAGTTGCAATCTGTTGGAAAAATTTTAAAATTTGCTACTCTTGTTCATTAAAAAAATTTTCGCCATTTTGTCAAGAGTAGCAAAAACTAAAAAATGAAAAATAATTTATAGTTTAAAAAAACTAAAAAACACGCTTTTATATGCAACCGAACTAAAAATTAGAAAATAATTTTTCATTAAAAAATATTGTCATTTCATAGTAAAAAGCGTGGGGTGATAAATATATTAAATGTTATAATTATTATATTTGCAAATATCTATGATGGAAAAGTTATGAAAAAATAGTAAAATGCACCCCACGCTTTTTACTATGAAATGACAATATTTTTTTTAATGAAAAATTATTTTCTAATTTTTAGTTCGGTTGCATATAAAAGCGTGTTTTTTAGTTTTTTTGAACTATTAATTATTAGTCTTATATTTCATCTTTTACTTAAGTATTTTCTAAATATCACGATTGATTGCGTGCTAAGGTATGTACATACACTGTGTGCTTTACACTCTGCGCCCTGTATTATCGGATCCGTTGGTATGATAAAAAATTGCTTAGAATTAAATTTATAAACAATTTTGTGTTCTACAACTTTTATAATGAATATAAGTGTAATTAAAAGTAAAGGAAGCGAGATATTCGCAAAAACTCAATTTTTTACATTTGACCTGTCATATTTCGAGTTCCTTACATGATATCATAGGGGATTTTTAGGAGAGAATTTTTTGTACCAAAATAAAGGTATGTACAGATATTCAACTTATTCCGTGAGATTCCGAGGTGAAAGTCTAAGTTAATTGGGCTATATGCATTTTTTCAGAGTTCTACTGATTGTATAAATTGTATTATTTTACTTAAATAATAAAAAAATCGGTAATTAATCATTTTGGTGAAAATGTGTGATGTGTATAAATTAATTAAAGTTAAAAAATTAAAGAATTTAATATTAAAAAACGTTTAAAATCAAAAGGTGGTATAGCCGGAAATTTGACTATTATTTGTGTGATGTTTATGACTCAGGGTTAAAATAACAGTATAGAAAAATGTCTTGGGAATCACTTAATTCCAGGGAATTTAGGTAAATATTAGATTTATAGCAATTTTAAGCTTTACTTACCAGAACCACGCCAAGTTCTTGGTGAATAGAAAATACTTGCTTGGTTTAGATAGGCCATATTTTTAGGTACACAATTCCTTTTTATTATATTTATATACAGGGTATTTTTGAACAGTGGTGCCAAATTGCTACGGTAGAATTCTCTTATTAAAATTAGAAAAAAATTATGGGTCGGCATTTCTGAAAACTATTTGAGTAAAAATTTTTTAGACTGCATATAAACCTTAGTCAAAATAAGTATTTATTGTTGTCATTGTAACAGAATTGCTAATAAAAAATATAAAATCTAATATTTAAAAAAAATGTTCCCGCACTGCTTCTTTTATGATCTAAAAACACATTTTATGTGGATTTTTTTAACTAAATAAGACAAAACAAAAATTAAGAGACATAAAGGCTGTATTTTTATTTGCCTAATCTAAAGAAAGCATGCAGATTTAACAGCCAGTGGCGTACCTTATTTGATAGAAATATTCCTTTAGTTGCCGCTCGAGACGCCACTGGACTTAGTTAATATAGTTAAGTTAGTAAAAATTACCCCTTTAATGTCATTAATAACATTGCAAAAAAAAAATTGAACAAAGGATATTTAAGAAATTAAAAAAACATATTTAACGCCTTGTACCTTGAAAACAAAGAATTGGCGGATACATGTTTATCAAAACTTTTTCCTTTTTTTAACTATCCTCGTCGATTGGCACCAGTCTTTAAAAACACTCTGTATAATCAAAGGCGAGTTATGTATCATTATATTATGAAATATTTTAATTTATAAAAATAGTTTTATCCTAAATAAAAAACATACTTTTATTCATTATTTTGCTCTATTTTTGTACTGCTTAGTATTGTACAGGGTGGCTCGAATTCGACGCTCATCATTGGGATTTCGGAAACCGTAAGAGATAGAGGATCGGTTAAATGGAAAGTTGCATCAAGTTGCGCAATTTGATGCTCAATAAAATGCCGTTTTGCGTTTTAAAAATTCCGAGTACTTCCGAAGATATTCGAAAAACCGGAATTTTCAATTTTGGTTTCTATTGTTTCCTGGCTATATTTGTTAAGATAACTCAAAATGAAAAACACGTTTTCATAGCCACTTTTTCTGCTCTATACTTCAGTGTTTCGGCTTCTGGCAGCCATCATCAACTTAATTTTTTAAATACGGACCTGATATTTTTTCAATTTAAGTAAATCCTTTCATTACTCTTAAAACACTATATATCGCCACTTTGATATTTTCCGACGTTTCGTACAGACAATTCCATCACCAGAATATTGCATATTTATTTAACCATAATACGGCCCTGAACTACATTTTTAGGTAAAATGGTAAAAAAAGAATAAACTTATTACATATTCATAATGTTTTATTGCAACTCATTGATATCTAACAGCGGAAATTACTTTATGAACAGAACTAACCAGCAGGTACGAATTCAAGGGAGAACTTCATTTAATGTATGGATTGGTATGTGGAGGAATAAAATTATTTGACCTTTCGTTTACGAAGGGACCTTAACTTCCGAACAATATCTAAATTTGATTAGAAATGATGTCTTAGACACCCTAGATAATCAACCTTTGGCAGTATTTCAAGAAATATAGTGGCAGCAAGACAGAGCTCCTGCCCACAATGGAAGGAAAGTAGCTCAATTCCTTTACCATATATTTCCTAATAAATGGTTTTGCAAGATGGCCCGCTAGGAGCCCAGATCTTAGTCCCCTAGATTATTTCCTTTGGGGATATCTTAAGAACCGTTTATTTAAAAATGCACCTCACGACCTTTAAGTACTACGACAAAATTTGATAAGGGAAGTCGCTGCCATTCCTGCGAGAACAATTAATCGAGCTGTATTAATAATACAAAGCAAAGCAAGAAAATGCATCGAGGCGGAAGGTTATCTCTTTGAACACTTTTAATAGTGATTAAATTATGTTTTTTTTTAATATGGGCATGAAGATAGTATTACAAAATTGTTTATGTAAGCTGATTTGTTGTCTACCTTTTTGTATCTTATGTCTAATATTCGTTCAAATTTTCGGTTAATAAAGTAATTTCCGCTGTTAGATATCAATGACTTGCAATAAAAAGATTACGAATATGTAATAAGTTTATTCTTTTTTTACCTTCTTACCTAAAAGTGTAGTTCAGGGCCGTATTATGGTTAAATAAATATGGAATATTCTGGTGATGGAATTTTTATATGAAACGTCGGAAAAATATCAAAGGAGCGATATATAGTGTTTGAAGAGTGATGAGAAGGATTTACTTAAATGGAAAAAATATCAGGTCCGTATTTAAAAAATTAAGTTGATGATGGTCGCCAGAAGCCGAAACGTCAGATTCAATATCTAATCACACTGAATTATAGAGCAGAAAAAGTTGCCATAAAAACGTGTTTTCCATTTTAAGTTATCTTAACAAATATAGCCAGGAAACAATAAAAACCAAAATTGAAAATTCCGGTTTTTTTCGAATATCTTCGGAAGTACTCGGAATTTTTAAAAAGCAAAACGGTATTTTATTGAGCATCAAATTGCGCAACTTTGCCTCCATTTAACCGATCCTGTATCTCTTACGGTTTCCGAAATCCCAATGATGAGCGTCGAATTCGAGCCACCCTGTACATAGTTTATTAACATTCCTTTTTGCTAAGCTAGCTTAAAATTAAGCTAGCAAAACCACAAAGTTTGAAAAAAATAATATTTGTTAAACTTAGCGATCTACAATATTTAATTTGTGGTTACTCGGGGAGTCTAAAAATAGCCTTAAATATTAGCATACTTTCAATATAAAAACAAGGAAAATACAATTTACTTAGGATAAAATTATTATTAAAGATTTTAAATATATTACAATTTAATGGTATACGATTTTCTTTTAATTATACATGGTGATTTTTAACCTATACGCATAAACTTAAGACATTATTACTAATGATAAACAGTGTATAATAGTAAAAAAATACGTTCCTTAAATACTTTTAGTTGGGAAGCTAATCAATTTAATGAAATAAAGAAAAATCGTGAACTCTGAAAATAAATAATGACTTATAATAAAAATAAAAGATAGTAGACTACTTTTTGGTTAAGAATAATCAACAATTTTTTTTTATCGGGTGTAATATCCACGATATACAGGGTGTCCGGAAAGATGTGGGAAATCTCTCGCACACGTATGGAACAGATGGAAATAACACGACAAGTTCCTATAAAAATTTTTCCGTTTAAGCCCCCCTGCGGAGATATGATCCCCTAAAGGGGGCAGCTAGAAAATCGATTTTTCGTGAATAAACTTTAAAGCGCTCTGTATAATTTAATAATATTTTAGTACGATGCATACTAGTAAAGACCTCTTAAAATAGTGCCCTTGAAACTTATGTCGCTTCTTTAGTTTGCCAGGGACGGACTAGTTTTCGCACATTATTGATAATATTTTTTACGCCCTGTATGGTGAAGACACAAAAAATATGTTTTTGGGTAGTTTAAACCTTTTGCTAAAAAAAAGGTACTCTTGTTTGACATCGATAAAATGAGCCATTTTCGAGTAAACAACAACATTTGCAACAAATTCCTGACCTGCTACGAGAGGACTTCAATACTGAATCAAAAATTACAAATTACATCGAAAATTTTATACCGGTCATTTTTAACCAATCAGATGCTTTGTTTCAACATTGTTACTATAGTAACCAGCAAATTTTTGGAAATTTTTCATCCACATAAGCATGTAGACGTAAAATTAATAAGTGGAAATTTCCCGGCACATGACAGCTATCATATAATTAGACAATAATAATAATGACAATATTTTTTATTTACTTACTTTATAAGTTGGAAATATTACAACAATTTGTTAAGGTATACATTCAATAATATCATTAATTAATTTCAAATTCTTCAAAAATATTTTAGTATATTATATATTTTTTGCTATATTTCCCCTTTGTTTGTAGTCAATATTGCCATTTCCCTAAAACCTAGTAAGAAAATTGTAGGAAATCAATTAATTTTATATAATTTAACTAAAATTATATAAGTGTTATTTTACTAGAGCATGGGGAAAATCGGAAAAAAGCCATCCTCAATACGAACGTATTCACTTTAATTTTTTAGTCAATATTGACAATTCCCTGAAACCTATTAAAAAAATTGTATGAAATCAATTAATTTTATATAGTAATTTATCTGATATATATTTTTTAGTTTACTAGGGCATGGGGAAAATAAAAAAGTCCAAATAAATGTTTTCTTTTTAATATAATTCCGGTATAAAATTTTCTTACCGAATCCCCCACGTGCTTGAATTAATTGCGGGAAATTTGTCTCGTACATGAATTTTTAAAGAAAATTATCCCTCGTCGCTTCGCGACTCGTGATAATTTTCAAAAATTCATGTACTCAAAAATTTCCGGCAATAATTCATGCTCTAGGGAGATTATAAGTGAAAATAAAATATTGTATTATTAAACAAAAATAAACTCTTATTGTTAAAATAATTTTTTACTCGAAAACGGCTCATTTTATCGATGTCAAAACAAGAGTACCTTTTTTTAGCAAAAGGTTTAAACTACCCAAAAACATATTTTTTGTGTCTTCACCATACAGGGCGTAAAAAATATTATCAATAATGTGAGAAAACTAGTCCGTCCCTGGCAAACTAAAGAAGCGACATAAGTTTCAAGGGCACTATTTTAAGAGGTCTTTACTAATATGCATCGTACTAAAATATTATCAAATTATACAGAGCGCTTTAAAAGTTATTCACGAAAAATCGATTTCTAGCTGCCCCCTTTAGGGGATCATATCTCCACAGGGGGCTTAAACGGAAAAATTTTATAAGAACTTGTCGTTCTATTTTCATCTCGTTCCATACGATATGCGAGAGATTTCCCAACATTTTCCCGGACTCCGGTGTTACAAGAGGACAAATAGACCAAAAATTTTGAATTTTTAAACGGCACTTTGGAAAACTGGTCACATGGTCCAAAACTAATAAATACAAAATTTTACTTTGAATAGTATTATACAGGTATAACTAAAAATATAAAAAATGACCCATAAAAAGTGCTTTTATTTGTAAAAACAGAATAAAAATTAAAGTTTATGTCAAAATTTAAAGTTAAAGAATTATTTTTCTTATTTTTTTACATTATACATTTGCAGTTTTTAAAATACTTGGCTTAAGATATCGAATGTGAATCAATTTGAAATAAAATTCAATTTTCTACAACATTTTCTTATTGTATGTCGATGATTTAAAAATTTTTCTTAAGATAAGTAGCGGACTATTAATTTACAGGTGGACTTGGATAGGTTTTATGATTGGTGTACAAGAAACCGAATGATTCTAAATATAAAAAAATGCACATCGATCCAGTTTAGTAGATCTTTAAACGTACAAAGAAATATTTACAGAATTGATTGCGAGCCTTTAAGCCACGTAAATACTATTAAAGATTTGGGGGTGTTCTTTGATCATAAACTTACATTTTCTTCCCACATTGAATATTGCAAGAATAGAGCCCTTAGAGATTTAGGGTTTATTAAAAGAAATACCAAAGATTTTAAAAATGTAAATTCAATAAAAGTATTGTATACTTCGTTAGTAAGACCCCTTTTGGAAAATTGTTCTGTTGTTTGGAATCCATATTATGAGAAATATGTTAAAATGTTAAATTCTGTTCAGAGAAAGTTTTTAAGATACATTGCCTTTAAATTGCATATTCCTCAGGAAACAATAAATTTTGAAGATCTTGAAAAAGCTATTAATATACAAAGTTTGAAAGTTAGACGTGAAAATGCTGATGTATTGTTTCTTTTAAACTAATTCATGGGAATGTGCAATGTAGTGAACTGCTCTTTTCTATAAATTTGTATGTTCCTTCAAGGACATTAAGGCATTCTGTTACCTTTCAAACAAATTTTCACCAAAGGTTGTATGGGCAATTTTCCCCAATAAATAGATTGATGAAGCATGCCAATAAATTTGGGGATGATTTATTTAATCTATCCCTAAATAGGCTTCGAAGGGTTATGAAGTCCAATGTTTTATAGATTAATGCTTCATGTTGTTTTATTTTCAAAGTTAGGTTTTTTAATGTGTATATTTTAAATTTAATTTTACATGTTGTTTTCTTGTTTCTTAATCATTAGTAGCTTGTTATTTTTTACTGCTTTTTAAGTATTTTGGTGGTTAACTAAAATATAAAATTTTAGTCCTGAATATTTGTTAATTAAAAAAGCTTAGTACTAGTCAAATCGGCAAATTAGCAAATTGGCGGAAGACAAAAAAAATTCTTTTGGAATGATCTACTGATTTCATACAAAATTATCTGCTGTTAAGAATAAAAGACACTGAACTGTATTCCAAAATCATTGTTTGAAACTTCTCTATTAAACAGTATTCCAGCATATAGTACGTGGTGGCAAACTGTCAACTCTAAATTTAATTATTTAATAAAAAAGATAATAATTTAATTAAAATGACAGATTTTTTTACATCTCCATAATTGTCCTGCAACATTTGCTTTTTTGTAGACAATATTTAATACTTATAGATTTGTCTGGAATGACTTAAAAACAGGCTTCATCCAGAGAGAGTTCCCAAACTTGTAAAATTATTGGGTATTATCAATATCTATGTTATTTCAGTATTCTAGAATAAGTACTGTTTTATTTTTATGTTTTTAATAAATTATGTATTTCCCCTTAAAAATAGTTTGTTTACTGGACATTTTTATGGATATTTGTGTGATGGCTTTTGTTTAAAATTATAGTGGTTTGTTCCCACAAAAAGCCAATGGCTTTATATTTTGCCATCCATGCCATATATAGTAAAGACTCCAAAATTGTCCTGCTTGGGGAAAGTGCATACCTTTCTTTTGCATATTTGGGATCTGTCTGATTTATTTTAAAGCCCATCTAAAATTTGGGTATTTATTCACTTATTTTTTTGGCAGGGGTTTTTGGGATGATGATTAGGAACCTGAGACAATTATTAGTTGGCAATATTTCATTTTCAATATATTGATCATCAAACTTAAAAACCAAATTTACCCAATTTTCACTATATTTTCTCTACTTAATTCTAAAAGGTTTATGCTAAGTCCCAACTTCTTTCTTTTATAGACTCACATTTAGCTGTCCATGGCTT
>JACEGR010011978.1:0-13057 GCA_014170235.1 Listronotus bonariensis | reverse complement strand
TTAAACTTAACAAAAATGCATTTTTAATTTAGTTAATGACACCTAGATGCTTGTTGCACCTGTATGTGTCAGACTACCTATCCTAAATATATTTAATTCTTGTGTTGTATGAACAATATTCAAAATAATCCTAAATTAAAATAATTAACTAAATAAATAAATAAATAAAAAAATTCTCTGATCCTAGCAAGTTTCTTTAGAGTCTTGTTGCGTTTTTACTTAATTTACAGCATAGTTTTTACAAAGGTATTATAATTATCAAAAATATATTTTCTACAATGTTTGCTAAAAATCTTATGATTTGAAATGTCTCTTATTCTAAGTGGCAGCAGGTTATAGAATTTCGGTGCTAAATAGTTAATAAATTTTAAAGAAACTGTTTTTTACAATCCGGAATTACAATATGTTTATTTACATTGTTTCTTGTTTGGTGCCTATGATTAACAAATTTTTTAATATCTCTTTTTTATGTACATACATGGATGCAGCATGCATATACAATGAGTATACATTACAAATTTCCCTATTATATAATAAACTAGTTGAATAGAGTCTATTTTTTTTAAATATTATTTTCAGTATGTAGTTTTGTACAATCAACACTGGCCGCAAATTGCTTTTATATATGCCTCCCCACAAAATTAGGCCATATCGTATTAAAGATTCTATTAAGGATTTGTACACTAATGTTAGTATTTTTGGACCAAGAAATTCCCTTAATAAGTAGAACTTATAGATCAGGTTTCTAATTTTTTTGTTAGGTATGTTATATGTGCGTTCCATTTTAAATGCTGATCAATGATTAAGCCAAGATATTTAGTTTTTGTGACAGATTTAATTTCTTGCTGATGTTCATCTATTATTAAAGTTTCAAAATTAGGTCTGTTAGTTTTGTTTATTGAAAAAGCTATATAGTTTGTTTTTGCTAAATTCAGTGATAACTTAAAGGATTCCAACCATCGTTTTACTATCCTAAAACCCTCTATTGCTTTCTCTTTACATTCAGTCCAAGTTTTTCCTTCGAACAAAAGGGCGGTATCGTCGGCATAAGATATGATTCTACCATTTATATCTAATTCAAGTAAAGAGTTAATATATGTTATGAATAATATTGGTCCTAATATTGTTCCTTGTGGGACTCCAGTTTTTATTATTTGAGGTCTGCTAATTATGTCATTGATTTTTAAATATTGTTCTCTTTTCTTGAGGTAACTGTCAAAGACCTCCAGCACCGATCCCCGAACTCCGTAGTGTGACAACACTTCCAGCAGCTTTTGGTGTGGCACCGTATCAAAAGCCTTGGCCAGGTCAATAAACACTGCTATACTTTTTTGTTATTATTGAAGTTATTAATAACTTCCGTTGTTAAAGTGTATGCAGCATCGGTTGTGCTCAATTCATCTGTAAATCCAAATTGGTTTGCAGACAGAGTGTCATGTTTCTTTAGAAAGCTGATTAGTCTATCCTTTAAGCATTTTTCGAATATCTTAGCTAGGGTACTTATCAGGCTAATTGGACGATAGTTCTGTATCTTTGATTTTTCTCCTTCTTTAAAAATTGGTGTTACTACAGACTCTTTAAAGTGCCTTGGTACTCTGCCTGTTTCAAATATAAGATTAATAAGATACGTTATGGGTTTTACAATGTTCAAATGAACAAGTTTAATTAGTTTTGTTGATATTCCATCTAGACCTGGGGCACTATCGTTTTTTAGAGTGGAAATTTTCTTTATAATTTCATTTTCAGTTACTGGAGTTAAAAACATTGTTTCTTTTGTTGTTCTATTTAGTTTGTATGGGTTTTCTGGTTTAGGAATTTTTTCTTCCATTTTTGATCCATTTTCAATAAAGTATTGATTACAGTAGTTTGCCATGTCGATATCAGAGCTAAAATCAGTGTTATTATCATTTACAATTTTTAGTTTAGGTTTATCTAAGTTATTTTTTTGTTCGTTGCCTCATTTATTATGTTATACATCTTTTTTAAATCATTGTTATTGTTTTCAATCTGGTTTTTATAAAAAGTATATTTTTGTTTTTTTATTATTTTGTTTAGCTGGTTTCTGTATGTGTTGTATTCCCTTTGTAGCTCTATGTTAAAATTCTGTCTTAGATTTTTTTCAGTTTGTCTCTACGCTTTATTGCCATAACTATTCCCGTTGTAATCCATTGTTTTTTCTTTTTTAGACTGTTTTTTAACATTTTTTTGGTTGTAGCTTGATCTAAACACCTTTTTATTTTTTCTATCAGAAAACTGGCTACGACTTCTGTATCTTTCGAGTTAGGTATGTTAGTCCAGTCTTGTGCTGCTATGTTTTCTTTAAATTGATTACTTTAAGACCCTTTCTCAAAAAGAAAGCATTTTCGGACATAATTTTGATTAAAAAAATTATATTTTCTTGCGTTTTATAAAGTGTGTTAAAAGGAATATACCCACTTAAAAATGGCCCTGTAGATATTCATTTACACTTAATCCACCAAAAAGCAGGACATTTTTGAAAAAATGAGCCAAAAGCGGGACTGTCCCGCCAAAATCGAGACGTGTGGTCACTTTACTATATTTCTCATTCTTTTTTCACACAATTCTTGACGATTTAACACTAAATTCAACTTTTTTAATAATTTATTTTCTATTGATTTTAAAACTTTTTATATTAATTTAAAAGCTATAATTTATATTAAGATGGCTGTGACTTCGAATATGTATCACGTGGTTGCGGCATTTTTAAGTGACGTAGGGGTGTAAAATAAATTTTAAAAAATCAGCTTTTATAGGGTGCAAATGAAAGATTGTGTTTAAAAATAGGTGAGTAAAATTAACGTTTCCTCGATTTTTCAGTTTGATGATAGGTAGGTATTTGAAAAACAGACGTTTTCAAAAAAAATAGATCCATGATCCGCGCCAAAATAATCCCCGTATACTAAAATTCGTTAAAATCAGAGTGTTCGCATCTTTCTACACCCTCATAAGGGCTGTGAGTAGGGTTGCCATATTTTTTTCAGAAAATAACGGACGGGCAGCCCAGGTCAACATTTGGCCACAAAAAACGCTTTTGACGTCATCTATTTTATTTTGGATGGTGGCGTCGCGACAGGGGGATACTTTTCTGGTCATAAGTAAAATCTTAGAAAATGAAAATTGAAAGGATTTCAATTCCTTTAATTTTCCAAGAGTAAAACAGTAGGTCAAAAATAATATACCATGTATATTTATGAACAGTAAAAAACATAAACACATACAAAAAATAAACAACACAAACAAAACTATAGTAATACAACACAAATTATAACTATTTCACCAAACAACAGTAAATAAAATAAAAGAAGTAAACAACGACAAAAATGAAAACAAAAACCAAACTATATCTATAATATAACTAAAGGAGCGCGCCGCGCCCTTGCTTTTAATTCGCACGGTCAAATCGGTGGTCAGCTGAGGTGATCTAAAGCAGTGAGAGCGCATCTTTATACTCATAGATGACGCCACATAGATTATAATATTAAGATATATCATACAGAAAGTTAATTTATTATTATTATTATTATTATTATTTATTTTCTGTATGGATAGTATTCAAAATAATATGGATAATAAAAAATAACGGACAAGGGACTGAAACGGACCGGACACACGGACGGTTTCAAAATAACGGACTGTCCGTTACAAAACGGATGTATGGCAACCCTAGCTGTGAGACAATTACTATATTACGTAAATATCTTCAACTTATTAATAGTGTGGAAAATTGTACTTTTCCGGACCTATATGTTTATCACTGTCGAAAAAAACAATACAATATCATAGAACCAGCCCGCGGTTCCTATTGTCCTTTGTCGCAGATTCTATATAATGGCTTTGGGTCTATAGCAGGGATAGCGAACCTTTTTGTATGAACGTGCCATTTTTGTACAAAAATCTAAAATGATATCTTTGGCAAGCCATTAAATAATTTTTAAGAGCCAAAAAAAAGGGCATTATTTTATTTCTACTTCAAAAAACAAAAATGCCCTGGGAATGCCATTTAATGCTATCTTTTAGCGTGTCCAAAAAAAAAACAACAACCATTACTTATTTGTATTCCAAAATGAGCATCTACTGGATTGACAATGGTCAAATATAATTATATATTATATGATCGATAAATAAAACTGAAGGTAAGTTAGAAAATAAATTATTAGTTTATTTTTCATCACATAATTTTTATCCATAAATATCTTTTACATCGTAAATTACATTTTTGGTAGGACAGCATTGTTTATAAAAATATGAAATATGTTTAGTAATATTTTCGTCAGAGTCTAACTGACAGAGAAACCAAGCGATTTTTTAATAATAATATAGTAATGTAATTTTTAAAAAATCGCTTTGTTTCTCTGTCAGTTATACTCTGACGAAAATATTACTAAACATATTCCATGGTTTTATAAACCATGCTGTCAAACAGTAATTGAAAAAAAACACAATCCTCTCAGAATAACGAAAATTTTAAGGTGGTCCAACTACAGCATCCGTTTTAAATTTACCGCCTTCCGAAATCCTTTTTAATTCCGAATACACGCGACATCCCTCGAACGGTGCCGCAGCGTTGCCCGATTTTTAACGGACGTTCTTTTTTGTTTTGCGCAGGCAAGCTGTTGTTGCCGCGTGAAAAATACCTCTCAAAAAGCAACAATTTTAATTTTTACACGTGATGGCGGAATCCATCGACGATCTTTTTGAATGTTTCGATCAAGAAGATGAGGGAGAAATTAAAGAGGAGGACGATAAATGTTCAGAAAAGGAGGGAATCGACAAAAGGTTTGTAAGAGTTACCCTAACCTCAAAACCCGTTAATATGGTGGTTTTTCGTTGCACAGAATTTCGAGCGTCAGCATAAAAGGTGTTAAAAGGGAGATTGACGGAGATGTGGAGTTCGTTTCCAAAAAGATAAAGCAGACCGACGTGAATGTTGATGATATCAAGTAAGTAAGTCAATAAAAATACAAATTCCTTTTTTTTTTGCCTTGAAAGGCGTCCATTTTTTGACCTTTTTTGCTTTTGTCATGCTTTTCAGCAAGGTTGAATTTGCCACATCTTTGTTTAACATGCAATTTTGCTGTGGTTTGTGGTTATTCCTTGAAAAATAAGTGGAGATGGTAATTAATCCTCTTTTTACAAAAAATGCGCCAAAATTCGGTTGCTTCTTCCTAGATTTCTAACTAAAGTACCTATTTGTGCTTCATTCCTGGAAAATTAGTTTTTTTTTGTATATTAACTGAACCATACTTTGAATAATGTTAATAGTACCATTGAGGGTACATAGAACCAGTAATGAAGTAACCAGAACTAACCAATGACTTGTGGTAATATTAACTGGCCTAGATGGAAAAAACTACAACTTTTTTAAATGTTTAATTATAAATAAATATTTGCATTTAATAATACAATAGCAAATATCTTAAAAGAGCTACCTCTAGCAAGTTTTTTTATAATATGTAGGTTGGACTGGGCCAAAAAAACGTTTAATATATGGTTTTCTGCTATTTTACGGGTTTTTAAAAATTATTGATACTTACATATTTTAGACACTCTTCTAAATAAAACGTAAGTGGCGCACATCCAAAATATTCCGTTTTAAAAAGAAAAATCAGTAAACAAACTTACAGTACCGGGGAGTGAAAAGGGGTGCTGGGCGGTTTAAAATTGGTTAAACGAGTTAATGAAACTGAACATCACATGTAAAATTAAGTAAAAATAACATTTTTGTCACATATTTTTAAGAATAAAGATAAAAATATAATATGTATGAAATTTGGAAATTCATAACCTACAAGTAAGAAAAATAATGACTAAAAACATCAGTTATACCTAAGGTTAGTTTATATTTATAAGGTTGCGACAAATCCTCAACTTTTAGGCGGTTCGAGGTCGGGGACGCAAGGAAGGGCACTTCACGGAAAAAGTTGGCAAGACTGGGTAAAATCAATGCTGATGATCAATCCAGTGGCGTCTAGAATTTGCACATTTCATTTTGTATTGTTTTGGAAGTGATATTTGTTGAAAGATGTAATTCCAAATGTTTTGCATTTAAAGTAAAAGAATTTACAACTTAATAATAAGTAAAAACTGTTGTATAAACATTTGTTCTACTAATACAATAAACTGTATATCTCCGGCACTGAACAACATGGCCGAAAAATGGGAGATGTGACGTCATAACACGTCAAAGCAATATGGCCGAATGTCGTGACCCTATATAGACCGACTTTGAGTTATACCATGCTAAATATGAAATTCATTTTGCAACATAGGAAGGGTTTGATTCTATTTATGAGTGAATAAAAGGAAAAAATTTAGACAAACTGCATTCATAAAGTGTGTATTAGTCTCTGGTGTAATTAAAGAATTAAAAAAAAACGGCGACTAACCAGAACTAACCTGACCACCCTTTATAATCCCTCTTTTATTATTAAGCATTTATACAAAGTTGCCAATTGTCCATATTAAAAGTGGACAAAGGCCAAAAAAAAATTTTTTATTATAAAAAAAAGTAATTCATAACTGCGCCTTCATATTATTATTAAGGACAACTAATAGATAGCATGTACGTCAAAATATTTAAAATAATCATTAAAATAGCAGAAAACCGTACACTAAATAATTACCTTTTTTTTTTAATGATACTGTAAAAATATAATTTCTATTGATTAAAAAAAAATAATAATAAAAAAAATGGAAATGTTAGAGCTTTTAATATTAATATTAAGAAGGTGACTCTGTTGTGGAAAATAGCCCTCATACTAAGTTTTTAGGATTAGATATTGATAGTCAGTTAAGGTTTGATTCGCACATAGTTGGAATAGGAAAAAAGGTAGCTTCAGGCTGCTATGCGGTCAAAGTTACTATAAATGAGCTAGGTCCCTCGGTAGGTAGAACAGTATACTACTCGCTCATCGAATCACACCTTAGATATGGAATCTGTTTCTGGGGAATGTCCGCCAATTACCTTATAAATAGTTTGTTTGTTTTGCAGAAGCGAGCAGTTAGATATTTGTGTAGGGCAGGACCTAGGGATCCTTGCAGGCCTCTATTCATAAGTCAAAAAATTTTAACTCTTTACAGTTTATTTATTTTGGAGACTGTTACCCTTATTTATAAATACCGCCATAGTTTGGTTTCCCGCAACGTGTCCTGCACAACTCGCCAGAGTCTTGATTTACCCCTGCCCATACCTACCACGACATTGACAAAAAGTCTGTTATCTATGAAAGTATCAAAATGTACAACCATTTACCTAAGGAGACAAGAGCTTCTCCTTCACTTCGGCTTTTTAAACACAGGATTAGGAGTATATTAGTTGGTAAGGCTTATTATAGTCTGGACGAGTTTTATAATGATGGTTTGTGACATCTTTTTGTTTATTTTATTTACTTTGTATTTTTTGAAATGCTGTGATATTATGATATTTTAACTATTTTAAAGTAAGTAATTTTGTATGTGTTATTTTAATGTGTTTATTTAAATTTTGTTTTTCTGTAATATTTAATTTATGTTGAATTTCATGTTTATATTTGATTTATGTTAAATACATTTTTTTCCAGCTTTGTCAACGAGAACTTGTTCTTTAGACATAATAAAGCATATTTTGACTTTGACTTTGACTTTGAAGTCTGTCATCGCGACTAAGAGTTTTTTGATATGGTCGCCTTCCATTTAACTAGGCGGGCTGTATTTTCCGAATCAAATCAATAGATCAGAGGTTCCAAAAATATTTCTATGCAAAAACAATATGGCGGTATTTGAACAGCTGATTATTGTATTAAAATTTAATAATAATAGGTTAGCAGCTTATTTGAAACTGACAGGCATAATTAAAATAATGACAGGAGATTAAAATGATGCGTTCCAAAATTAAATTATCAGAAGTGCATTCACATTTTTGTATGATATTATTTTGTAAGTACGCCCGTACGCACGAAAGAAATAAGCATTATATTTCTATGCGTAACGTTTTGGGAAGGGACAATAATAAGAATGAAGCATCAATATTAATTCTACCTATAATATGTATAATTATGTTTAATTAAAGTAAAATATTTATCTTTGATTCCGTTAATTTAGCATCCATTTTAGCCCACAAATTGTATTTTTATGTTGCTGTTTATTTCTTTGAAAGTGTAAGCGACAAAAATATCAGCTAACATAAATAGCAACTATGGTCGATCAAAAAGTCTTACACCTTAGAGGAATGTATATTAATAAAATTATCTCTAAACATTTTCAAATTCAGAATCATCAGATTCATTTGAAGTACTTTCACCATTTTCTGAAATCGAAATAATTAATGGTTCCACTTGAACGTCCAGCATTTTTTCCCTGTTCCACCAGTCCAAGATGATTTTTTCTGTATGTTCTACGACTTTCTTCCAGTAGTCCCCCGTAATTTGCTCCAGCGATTTTTTCCAAACTTCCTCCACCTCATGTGAGTTAAGTCCATCACCGACATTCTTTTCATAAAATGATTTTGCTCCTGCCCAGATTAGTTCTATAGCATTAAACTGGCAGTGATACGGTGGTAACCGCAAAACCTCATGGCCATTTTCCCGCAACATTTCATCAATGGCATATATTTTTGCTTCTGAATAGCTTTTGCTTTCATCAAAAGTTCAAATTTTAATAAATCGGGCGATGGATTTTGATTTTCCTGAACCAACCATTGAAATATTTCATTTTTTTCCACGAGGAATTGGGCTGTTTATTCAGGATGCGAGAATGGTAAGACGCATTGTCTAGCACAATTACAGATGGCTCATCCAAATTCGGTATAAGTTTTTCTCTTGTCCACTTTTCAAAAAGTTCACAATCCATGTTATCGTGGTAATCAGAGCTTTTTGATTTCGAGGAAAAATTAAACTCGCTCCCTCTACAAAACCAGTATTTGAACCAGCATTTATTATTATATATCTTTTTCCCGAACCGCAACCTTTTTTTCGTTTCACTGATTTCACCGAGTCATCTTGCCATGATTTTGACCCACTCCCGTTCGAAAATACCCAAGTTTCATCTAAAAAAATAACTTTCCTAAAATTTGAATCATAATTTTCAACATATTTTTTAAGAAATTTCACTCGTTCACTGGCAATTCTTGGATGTTCACACAAGTATCTTCTATTGCAATCCTTTCTGTAGCGAAATCCTAGTGTTTTAACCAATGCTGATAATGATCTAAGCCCGATTTCTAAAACTCCTCGTTCTCTTAAAGTGTCTTTCAAAACTGGAAGCGTTATATTAATTTTTGAGGCATATAAGTCATATATAACATTTCTCACTTCCATTTTTTTACATTCCTCTAACGTTTCACACTTCTTTTTCCTTGATCGTCGTTGCGTTTTCTTCATCGGTGTATCTCTACGACTTTCATTTACAATCCTCTGTATTGATCTCAAACTTATTTTCAGCGCTTCTGATACTTTTTGGTAAATAGACGTTGAATGTACTTCCTCGGTTTCAGTTCTCTTCTTCTGTTCATTTTTAAAGTAGTCAGTTAGGTTGAGTACCATTTCTTTGGCCTGGGGATGCAAAAACCTGCAAACCGATTTCTTTTTGCCATATCACAATTTATTTATTACCGTACTGACAGATATTTGTCAAAAACGACATTTTTCTATTACATTTTACCTTACGTGAAATTTTGGAGGGATGAGGTCGAGAATTGCATTTTTTTCTTTGCAATGCCCTATCTAAGTCGTTTATGATATTTTTCGTATTCGGATAATACCCGGTCAGATATTTCGGCGAGAAAAATATATATCTGAAACTCACAATTACGGAACTCGGTCAGCGTTTGGCGGTAGTAGTGAAGCGCGTTCAACAACAAACGAAAAACACATCTAATCATATTTTTGTAACCTCTGGAAATTATGTTTTCTTCTCTCTTCGGTTCATGAATGCCTAATACACATATCGCGTTTATATTACGGACATATTTATTTAATGATGATCTAACCTTGATCCGAGAGAGATAACAGTAAATAAGTTTGTCTACGAAAAGTTCATAACGCGCCTAGATAAGTGGAAGGTGACTATAACAATCTTTTTTCTGTAAAATTTGCATATCGATCTGAAGAATTTTATCAACACACATTCTTAAAGCTGGTTTTACACTTAAACTTCTTGTCAAATACGTTTGATCAAATATGTTTGATCAAATATTTGTTACCATTTGTTTTAAGACAGAAGTGTAAAATAAGAAATTATTCGACAAACTTCTTTCAAGCAAATCATCATCATCAAGGTAAAGACCGAACACCACACCAATCACGATAAAATAGAGGTTAAGTAGTTGTCCTAGTTGCCCACTGTCAATTTTTAATTCATTTGGTTGGTAGTGTTGAAGTTTTGCATCAAAGATTTGAAGCAAAATAGGACGTGTTCTAATCCTTTAAACAAATTTTACAAGGCGACCTTGAATTTCTTTGATATCCAATTTTCTGTTTTACATTATCAAATTTATTTAAGGTAAACTTGATCCAACTTATTTGACAAGGAGTTGATAAGCTTACCAGCTTAAAGAAAATTAAATTTTCTACATAAAAGCTCTCTTAAATTGTTGTCAAATAAGCCATCTCCATGTAATCAGTCTTTGAACATTGAACCATTTTTTAGTTTTGTTTTTCGAGTTACTACAAATATCAAAACTTAAATAAATCCAGTACATCTTTTAAAGAAAACTTGAAGTACCACAAAACTGAGAACTTGGCGACATATAAGATTGACTTGTTGGAAGCCTTGGAGAGGGGCCATCAGGTAGACACAATCTACACTGACTTCTCCAAGGCTTTCGACAGGGTGAACTTTAAGATTTTTTGGCAAAGCTCGTAGGTTTGGGCTTTTCTCTGGGACTTATTAAATGGTTAGGTAGTTTCCTTACAGGTAGAACGCAGGCTGTGAAGATTAATAATAATGTTTCAAGGGTATTTGAGGTTACATCTGGTGTTCCCCAGGGTCTCATTGCGCTCCCCTTCTGTTTGTGTTATTTGTGAATGATCTGACTGAAGTATTATGTCATTCAAAGGGTCTAATGTTTGCTGATGACTTAAAAATTTACAGAGACGGGGGACGCAGTGGAACTTCAGGCGGATCTGAATGCGCTCTGGCAGTGGACACAGTCGACTTTTTCGAACTCGTGAAAGAATTCCAACAAAGTACTTAATAGATAATGTGGATATTTGTCCTATACTAAGACTTCAAAGGATCTTGGTGTCTGGTTTGATGAAAGGCTAATTTTTGTTGAACATGTTTCCAGGGTGAGTCTTAAGGGAATGAGAATGTTGGGATTTGTATTGAGAAATTGTTCTCAAATTTCAATTGAGACGATAAGAAATCTATATTGTTCACTTGTTAGATCGAATGTGGAATATGCCACCGTGATATGGTCTCCTTTTTAACACAACCATAAATATATGATTGAACGTATTCAACACAAATTTTTATGATTTGCTGCTTTTAAGTATGGTCTGTGTATGGAGAACTATCATAGAGTGAATATGTTGAATGTGTTAAGGTTGGCAACACTTGAGAAGAGGCGACTCATGTTTGATGCATGTTTTATTTTTAAATTGATAAATGGTATTACTAATTGCTCTCAGTTGCAGGCTTTGATTCGATTGAATGTTCCTAATAGATGTTTACGACATGTGGACTTATTCTACATTCCCTTCCATTCAACAAACTATGGCGCACACTCCCCTATAGATAGAGCTTTAAAATACTTAAACTCTTTGGATAAAAATATTGATATTTTTGATTGCAGTCTCTCTGGCTTTAAACAAAGACTTTTGTGATAAATAATGTGATACTGAATAATTATATATATGTATATTAGGGTGCTTCATTTGAAACGAATATATTTTTTTTCCGCTGACACATGAAAATTCGGTTCTTCACATCGAAAAGAAAATTCCCTGAAAATTTGAACCCTTAATTTTAACTTAAAGAACTTCCTCTCTATCTTCGATTGTTTCCCATTTAATTAAATTAAATTTGTTTTTTTTTCATACTTCACTTCGGTTTTATGATTTTGCGTTGCGATCGGTCACAGTCTGTAGTATATTAGAGACTTTTTAAAAGTGTCTTCAAACATTTTTCTGTGGCTTGAACTGTCTCGTCAGCATCGTTCTCAAAAACCAAATTTTTACAAAAATTGTTACATTTTCTTTATTATCGGGGTAAGGGCTAAACTGACAGAAAAAAGTTAAATAAAAATTTGTAGGATATTTACTGTTCCACAAAAAATGCCTCTTTCCATATTTTGCCAAAGTGCGCAGTTTACTAGATAAATTTGGGTGAATGTATTAAAAATTAAAAAATTATTTAAATTTTAAGTTCTGTTGTATTATATCTTAAGATTAACTAATAATCGAAGAAGTTAATAATTATTTTCGATAAAAAAATACATATACATATATACAATTATTTTTCTAGAAAAAAAATTAATACGGCACTGTTAACCTTACAAAAGCTTTCATAATTTACCGCGGGAAATCATGAAGTAAGCTCTGATTGAAATTATCCTAATCTCAGACGCTTTGTTACTTACATTGGACGTTCTACTTACACACATTTCACCTTCGCGGTAATAAACTAAAAGTGAAATAAACTACATAAGAAATATATAGACTGGTCCTGATGTTTGTCCACCGATTTACTTAAAAACATACTAAAAATGTGTTCTTTCAATTTACATACCATTCAGAAACACCCCGTACAAAAAAAAAGAACAATTCGTTGTTTTACACCTTTTTATTTACAATCAGCTTAATAATGGTACGTAACTATGGTAACGGAAACGAAATGTTACTATAGTATTTCTTTTGTTTTTACTTCAGTGATTGCTTTGTTGTTTAAGCGTATGTATGTTACATTGTAACATACTTAGTATAGTTTTGCTTAGTTTAAAAGGTTGTAAAAATGTGTTTGTTTTTTTTTTCTGTTTATTTAAATAAGCGCAAGCAAAAGCTTTGTATAGTCAGTTTAATTTTGATCACTTGGCTATATTCGCTTAAACAGCAAAGCAATA
>JACEGR010011977.1:0-13066 GCA_014170235.1 Listronotus bonariensis | reverse complement strand
AGGATGGCTCTAAATGATATGTAAATAATGATAATACAAATATGTAAGGCTAAAATTTAACGATCTAACCCAACTGACCTTAGTCCGAAATTGGATGATTTTGGAGATACAGGGTGTCAAAAGTTCAATAGGATTTTGGTTTTTTATTATTCATTTTATTATTGAAAGGTATATTGTCACAATATATGGCTAGAGGCGGTTTTAAAAGGTAAAAAATGTTTAATGACCCCTCCTTTTTTTACTTTTTGAACGAATGAATTAAAAATTTTTGGAATATGCATAAATATAACATTTTGGAGTGAAATGGACCGATGAAAATTCCAATTTGGTTAGAAAAAAGTTAAATTCAAAGGGGGTCTTGTGGTTTTTTTGCTTTTTTAAAGATCTTTTTAATGGTGATATAATACACAGGGTGCTTCCAGTAAAAAAATATGCACTTTTGTCCTCCCCTGTATACTATCAGCAGTATCATCTTTAAAAGATTTCTTAAAATGCTTTAACAAAATAACAAATTTATTACTTCTAACTTTATTAGTTTCGAAAATATGACCATCCAAATCCGATATTTAAGTAATTTTAAAGTACCGCCATTTTGTAGTAGATAAAGATATTTACTTTATATGCTAAGGTTACAAAGTACCCGTCAAAAGCTTAAAAATGATGTGTCACAAGACCACCCATTTTATTTAACTTTTTTCAAGATGGCGCAGCAGCCATCTTAAAATTTTCATCTGTCACTTCTAAATATAGTGTCAATGCATCAATTTTATATCCCTTAGTTTTAATTTTTGTAAATTGATCTGTTCAGAAAATAAACGTGGAGGAGAACATTAAAGAAATGCACTCTATAATAAACTTAGAAATAAAAAACCTTATCCTTCAACATATTTTATTTAAAAAAGTTATACATGGTAAAAGCCGTTTTTAAATTATCAGGAATTAAAAGATTTACTTTCTGTATGTCCAAATCAAAACTATACAGGGTGTTTCAGAATAAAATGCAGATCTTTAGGTGCGTAACTCCTTACATGATTTTAAAAACTAAATACAGCGTGGCTTAAAAAAGTTATCTAGATTAAAATACCTGCATTTTACTGACGCCCTCTAGAGTTTGAAATAAAATTGATAGCAAATTCTTTTTTTTTTTTCGAAAAGCCCTTCTGCCAAATATTGTGGCAATACACCTAACATTAACAAAACCATTTATAAAAAAACCAAAACCAGAATACATTTTTAACGCCCTGTATCTTTGCAATTAACCACTTTTGAAGTAAGGTATGGAGGGTTAGGTGGTCATATTTAAGCCTTATACATTTTTGATAGCATTTTTAGAGACACCCTATATATCTTTTATTTATACACAAAGGTCGTTTTCATTTCGGGCACACTCATACATATTCATACCATGATCATTGTTTTGGTCAACAAAAGGTTTTAAAGTAAAAGTTGGAAGTAAAAAAGGGATGAAATTCATTATAAATTATTTCCTGTGTAATTAAACGTAGGCTGTAAGATAGAATAATGGTTTTAATATGAAATTTTATCTGGTTAGCCGTGAAAAAAGACTGCTTTTTGCATTATAACAAACTCAAAATCACTTCTAAGTTATGAGTATTAACATAGAGTAAATTATAAAGAGTTATCATGGGATAGCCGATTTTAAGACAGGTCATGTGAAAACTCCCAATATAATTTTATTCGTTTTTCATTGAATTAGCGCCTGTTAGTCATTTTTGTTGCCAGATTGTGCATTTGTTCCTTCTAACTAGTATACAAGCTATGAAGGCGGTGTAACTGCTCACAAGGTCACATTTGTTCGCCGTTTGCCGGCGTCGCGTCGGTCGCTGGTTGTTCGAAACGTAAAGTATTGGGAGTCCAAGATGTTTTATGTCAAATACAAAAGAGGCCATAAAAAATATGTTGAGTGTCATCTTTCGCTTTATCAAAAAGTTGCACACTTCAGCGAAAACTGCAAGTCTCCATCTCTAATAATAACCAAGATACCACAGGAATTGCTTCGAAATTCGGACACTCTTTATGTAAACCTAGTTTTTATTTTAAAAACAAATTATATTTTTTCCTTTTTGTAAAACTAACTTATTTAGAACATGAATAATTAAAACTGTTGCAATTTACCACGAGTTTTTTTTTAGAGACAAATAAAACTCACCTTATCGAAATAAAATTCTTTATAATTTTACCGAAAATCGAAAACGCGTTGCTTGGATACATGCAATAAGTTTACATGTCTCCGCACAGCTGATTTTACATGAGGTTTTGACCGACGCCGTTGAAGTACAAACTGGCAACAATGCCAAGCTTGCCGCCAGGCAGCGCTTAGCTTGCCGCCAAAGCGGTACGAAAATATTAGCACGCCATGGTTTCTCTTATCCGTAGGTACGTTAATATATATACTCGTTTTTTTTTGCTATAATTAGAACAGCCATTATTTTCGCTTAAAATTTAACAACACTATTTTTTGACCTATCAAATGTGTGGGTTTAGTTTGCAAGTTACAGGGTGTTAAAATTTTCATTTTGTTTTAGTTATTTTTAATTACATTTTTAATCTTTATTTTTTTTTGTACTTCGGTATATTAGAGCTCTATATTTTAATATTTTCAAAACAAAAAAGTATACCTAGAAAATATATTTACAAGAAACTGTTTTTAATATACAGGGTGTCCGGAAAAGTGAGGTCAAAAATGATATCGATGATAAAGTCAGCCAAAATAATGTTAGTACTTCATATAAAAAATAGTTCTATCGTACATCGTTGGGGAGATATTAATTGACCTTAAAAGTTGGTAATAAAAAACTTATTTCAAATGTAACTTTTGAACTTGCCACAGTAAAGTCCGCGCGTTTAGTAAAGAAGCCACCGACGTCATCATTATTTACTTGAAATGTCCTGTATCTCTCTTTCAATCGCGGTTTCGTGATTTTCGTATCGTTACCTAGAAATTAGGCATTTAAAAGTTTTGTTTTAAAAAAAATAACATTTTAAATACGGGTTGAGGTAATAACAGGAGATTTTGCGCAGATAATGATGACGTTGGTGGCTTCTTGCCTAAACGCGCAAACCCTACCAATTATACAGGGTGTTCATTTAAAAACTTTCCACTCAAGTTATCTTCGAAACGAGACAGATTTGAGAAAATCGCCGAAACACGTCAAGATATTTATTGAGGGGGAACGTTTTTACAAAAAATTGGACGGCGCCCCTTTAACTCCTTAATCACCAGGGCCACCACCCCAAAATTCTTAAATGAGAAGGCGGGTCGAGTGATACATTTTAAAGCTCCTGACGAGTACTTTATAACCCTAGAATATAAAGTCTATATCTTCACCTATTACAAAATAGCGGTATAATTTGCGCCATCCATAATTCATTTGTCGGCATATCTTTTGAAGAAAGACTAGGCAGGAGCGGACTCAAAATGTTTTTAATTTTTCTTTAAATAAATTAGTTTGTTTATTTTGCCATTTTTATTTTATTTTGTGAGGTAGTTAAAATATTGGAGAACAAAGTTAAACCAACCACCTTTTTATTCAGCAATTTTTCCCAAATGTTCAAGAATGAGATGACAGAGACATATATAATTTGAACATTACAAAACAAAATATTGTAATAAAGATTTAAAATAATATTAAAACCAAGATTTAAATTAATTTGAAAAACTTACCGACTAATTATTTGGGTCACTAACAATCTAGTTCTTCTAAAGATTCATCAAGTTCGTTGTCGAAATCGTTTTCTAAATTAATTATAAACTGATCCCCCCCATTTAACACAATTTGGCTTAATTGTCGATATTCGTTCTCGCACTTAATGGTTTTTTTAATAGAGTTTTCCCAGTTAAATTTTGAAATGTTAGACACTTCTTGTTTAATTAGCTCAACAACTCTTTTGTCAAATTTTGGAGAAGAATTTGCGCGACAAATTCTTTTTTTTAATTGGCCCCATATTAGTTCTATTGGGTTGAAAATGCAAAAGTAAGGAGGTAATCTTAAAACCGTATGCCCATTTTCTTCAGCTATTTGGTCAACAAAAATGTCTTGTTCCATTTCTTAACTTTAAGAACTTCCAATAACTCTTTTTTGTATAATGTTCTTCAAAATATAAATCATTTTTAATTAAAAATGATTGAATTTCCTGTTTAGTAGAAGAATTATTTGGAATCTTATAAAGTTGCCTGGAATGATATGCGGCGTTATCCATAACGATCACGCTATTTGGTTTTAAATTTGGAAGTAGCGTATATTGGAACCATTCTTCAAAAATATCCGACTGCATATTTTTGTGGTAGTCGACATTACAATCTTCAATTTTTTTCCACATAATTTCAATGCATTTTCAACCCATCCGTCACTTGAACCACAATGAAGAATTACTATACGTGACCCTCTGTTAGGTGGTACCCCTTTAAATGGCAACGGCTAGAGCTGTCTGTCCATCCTTTTTTGGCAGTATCATGTGTATCATACCACGTTTCGTCCAAATAGTATATGGGTCGGTTTTGGCATCTGTATTCTTTAATTTTTTCTAAATACTGATTCGCCATTGAACTATTCTTCTGCTCTCCATGACAGATGCTCTTTGTCTACAACCTTAAATTTAAAACCAATTTTCTTTAGCCATCGACGTAAAGTCGTTTGGGGACAAGGCTTTTCCATCTGAACAAGGCTTTTATAAATTATTTCAATTGTTGGTAAAGTGTTTTGTTTATATTTCTCGTAAACTATATTTCTTAATAGCTTAGCAGTAGCAGCATCAAGACTTTTTAATTTACCTGCGTCAGTCCTTTGTTTTCTTTTTTGTATTCCACATCTAATAATTTGGCACATTGTTGAATATGGAACTTCAGTTAACGAGGCGGCCTTTTTTAATTAAACTTCCCTTGTTTTTATAGCTAGGATCTTTTTTAAATTATTGTACACATTAAGACAAATTTTCTTTGCTTGTTCATTAAGAAAAAAATGTTTTTTCCTTAAAGGTACCGATTCGCAAGATTCTTTACCGGAGAGTGTACTGATATCACTCTGAGAATCAATATCATTGTTTTGAATCTCTTCAGTCTGGGGCTCCCATGGTCTCCACAATGGATAATTTTGATTTTCCCAAGGGCGAAACATATTGCTTTAATAATAAATACAATGTTTTAAAAGTCACAGTTCACTTAGCCACAATGTACAACTGTTAAGTGTAAATAGAAATAAAAAAATAAATTTACAAAAGAGTTCAACAAATTAACACAATTAAACAAAACAACTAATTAAATATTTAAAAATCTATGACTTGAACGACTACATTAAACACTGATTTACGCACAATCGAGATTTGCGTCTGCACAAACGCGAGTCCGACTCAGTAATTCAGAAGGAACGCCCGTGGCAAAAAAAACATTTTGATACTTTACCTAGCCTAAAGCTCTGACCGTCTCCCCATCTCTTTTAACAGAGCTAGTAAATAAAGACAGATACTGACCGCGTACTCTTGCCGCCATGAACACGAGTCGCCTACTGTGCTATCGTGTGTTAGCCTATATTAGTCCGGGTAAATATGTTTAAAATATAATATTGACAATTATTGACTGTTGCCTAATATCATGTTTTTCAGTTCTTTGGTAAAGCAGGCAGTTTCTTCGTAAAAATAATTTATAGTTAAGTAGATTTTTAATCAGTTCTTAAAGTATTTATAGCAAAATACCGTAGTTTAATTATTTGCATAATAAAACCCAATACATCTGGACTAATCTGCGGCTCTTTTGAAGAATGTAAACAAATGAAATATTAGTGGTGTTTTCTTTACTTTAAAAATTACCTAAATACCTGATTTGGATGGTCATATTTCCGAAACTAATAAAGTTAGATGTACTTAATGTGGTATTTTCTTAAAGCTCATTTAAAGATCTTTTTAATGGTAAAATAATATATAGGGTTCTTAAATAAAAAAATATGTACTTTTTCTTCTACCCTGTATATTACTACCAGTATCACCATTAAAAGACCTTTAAAAGAGCTTTAAGAAAATACCACATTAGGTACATCTAACTTTATTAGTTTCGGAAATATGGCCATCCAAATCAGGTATTTAGGTACTTTTTAAAGTACCGCCATTTTGTAATAGGTGAAGATATTGACTTCATATTCTAGGGTTATAAAGTACTCGTCAGGAGCTTTAAAATGATGTATCACTCGACCCGCCTTCTCATTTAAGAATTTTGGGGTGGTGGCCCTGGTGGTTAAGGGGCGCCGTCCAATTTTTGTAAAAACGTTCCCCCCTCAATAAATATCTTGACGTGTTTCGGCGATTTTCTCAAATCTGTCTCGTTTCGAAGATAACTTGAGTGGAAAGTTTTTAAATGAACACCCTGTATTTGGGCTAGTAAATAACCTCATAGTAATGCTCCTTTCCATAGGTAAACGGCTGTTCAGTAAGTCTGAATTATACAGGGTGCGACGATTTTTTCATTCAATGTATGCATTTTTACCACTGGTGACAAGTTTGACATTTTACTTTGACCGTTTAATTCCTATTTTATTTTTATAAAACAAGGTTTACTTTATTTGAATTGATATCCTGGACCGTTTTTCCTAAAATCTCATTTTTAATCCAGACATAGCAGCAATTTGTATGTAATAAATTTTTTTGATAAAATTATTAAAATACTAGCTGACCCGGCAAACGTTGTTTTGCCATATAAATAATTTTTAAGTAATTTCTAGCATAAAAATTTTAAAAAATGTTAGGGTGGACAACCCTTATCACTAAGGGGTATGAAAAATAGATGTTGGCCGATTCTCAGACCTACTCAATATGCTCACAAAATTTCATGAGAATCGGTCAAGCCGTTTCGGAGGAGTACGGGAACGAACATTGTGACACGAGAATTTTATATATAAGATGGTAAAATTATAAAAACAGCGTTTGTGAGCCCCTTAAACCCTACAATACAATTAAAAACTGTTTGTTAGAATTTTACCATATTTTTATTTTTTTCTGAAAAAAAATGGATTTTTTATTATTTACAAAATGCTGGTATGTGTGGAATTAAAATGCGAGTTTATGGAGAACGGTCCAAGATATCGATTTAAATAAGGTTTACCTTTTTGTACAAAAATGATTAAAGCAGTTAAAGCAAAATGTCAAATTGGTAACCAGTGCTAAAAATACATACATTAAATAAAAAATCGTCGCACCCTGTGCTTACTGAACAGTTGATACTATAAGGTTATTTAGTAGCCCAACTATCATTGGTTTTGTGGCAAAGTTCAAAAGTTATAATTAAAACAAGTTTTTTTCATATTAACTTTGAAGGTCAATATCTCGCTAACGAAGCGCGATAGAACTTTTTATATGAAGTACTAACATTTTTGACCTCACCTTTCCGGACACCCTGTATTTCAGATAGAACGGCTGGTTATGCACAAAATATCCTTTGCATTCCTTTATGCGTGATACACGCGACCGGATTTTTCTAAGAGGTATGTACAGGATGGCGCCTTTTCGTTAATCTTGAAGGGTATAGCGAAAACTAAAAGTAAGAAAATAAATCTGATAGCACAATTTCAATTATGACTTTTAAAATAAATTTAATGGT
Organism: Listronotus bonariensis; assembly: GCA_014170235.1. Taxonomy (NCBI): domain Eukaryota; kingdom Metazoa; phylum Arthropoda; class Insecta; order Coleoptera; family Curculionidae; genus Listronotus; species Listronotus bonariensis. The sequence goes on along the minus strand of JACEGR010011977.1, from coordinate 5,463 downwards.
AAAAAGTAAATCATGGCTAATTTGATTTGTTTCAGAGATACAAACTATTTTTTAGATTTGGTAATTTGTTTAGGCACTTGTAACTTGGTACGTATTAGATATAGAGACAAAGTGTAAAAAGAAAAGTATTAGCAATTTCAATTCAATGTCAGATACCTATATTTTTTTAATTAATTTTTATTTTAAAGACAGAACACAACGTTCTTTTTTATAAATGGATAGGCACTCTGTATTTTTTATCATTAATAGAAAGTTCTTTCCGAAAGCCGTAAAAATACCACATTTAATCTATTAACCTTCAGGGGCGTAGTAACCGCCGTATCAATTATACGGGACCCCGAGCTACAGGGCCCCCAAACGTGTGTAAGCAAGAAAATTAGTTACTAAAAAACTGTCGGCTAAATTGGGAAAGTGGGGACTATTTTTTGATCTTTAAATCACATTTTTCTGGGCCCCCTAACTTATTGTGATACAGGGCCCCCAAGATACGCTACGCCAGTGTTTACTTTGTCACAGTTTCTGCCAAATAGCTATCGTCGTAAGTTCGATGACAAAATGGCATTTTAAGAAAATCACCCTGTATATTGTATTACTGTTAAAAAATACATTTTAAAGACTTTTAAGAAATGGCCACATTTAAAATGATTTTCTCCAACATTTTTTAAAATATATGCTTTCAAATCTTAATGCGTATATCTACTATTATTTAGATTTAAATGATCATATTTCCAAAACTGTAAGAAATAAACATATTAAATGGGGAATTTTGTTAAACCTCTTTGAAATATCATTTGCAACAGTTATATGATATTTAGGGTGTTTTATTTTAAAAATTATGATGATGGCCATATTTCCGAAACTATTAAAAAATAAATATATTAAATGTGGTATTTCTTATAGCTTTTAGGGATACTTTTAACTAATGATTACATATACAGGGTCTTCTATTAAAAGAACACGACTTTATATAATAAAAATATAGGTAAACCACTAAATTTTACGTAAAAACCCCTAAAACTTTTTTATTTATAATTTTTTCCATCTCAAAGATCAAGTGAGGTACAAGTGCCTGGCCAAATTGACAAAAGTTGAAATCACTCTGTATCTCCAAAACGAATTAAGTTAGCCATGATTTAATTTTACTACCGATTTTGTTTTAAAAATTAAGATTGTGCAATCAAATTTGTTCTATCTCTTTTAGTTTTCGCTATACCCCGCAAAGGTCAACGAAAAGGCGCTTTCCACAACAAAATGTCACTACAAAATCTTTGGGCCAATATACAGGGTGAGTCAACGATAGAGTAAAGTTCATTATTTCATTGGTTTCAAAAGTTATGAGAAAATAATAAATACAAAAATACATTAAATGAAAGACCCTATTTTTAAATTTTGTTTTGAATTCCTTTTAAAATTCTTTAACTTTTTTATTAATAATAATGCATACCTAAACCTAATAGTTTTTCCAATATTTCAATTTTTCTAAAAAGACTTTTCACACTTGCAAAAAAATTACGATAGCGCCATTATTTTTGAAGGTAGATCACTCATATTTGATATTAGCGTTATTCGAAGATGACGTAAAAGATATATGCAACGGAATTTTAATTAGATGCTACAGGGTGTTCAAAATAAACGAATATATTTGGATCATTTTAAATTGAAAAACCTCGATTTTTTTTAAATGGCGCACCATATATATTATTATTTTTTCTGAAAGATCTTACAAAAACCCACAACTTTTATTAAGTATGTCATATACCTATTTTTAATACTTTGCGATTTATTTTAACTTTTCCAATATTTACCCTTCTTTCTGTCTAAGACTATTGCTATAACATTAGTTGGCCATGACAAAATGACATTGTCAAATTTTAACCTGACATCTGAGTAAATAAATTCATAAAATTTATTATGGTGTCAGTAAATTTAAAAAAAATAAGTATGGATTTTCCTAAAGCTGAATTAATTGATATGATTTATATACTGGGTGAAAGCGCAAAGAAATTCTTTGTTGGCAGTAAGACTTTACAAGGCGAAGTACCCTAATAGACGTGTACCGACTAGGCAATCTCTTCAGTGTTTAATGGAACGGTTTAATGCTAGTGATAGTATTGAATATGAAAAACGGAAAGTGGTAAACCGGAATGCTACCAATAAGGAAAAAGAATTGGAAATTTTACTTCAAGTTCAAGATAATCTCCAGGTCAGTAGCCGTCAAGTAGCTAGCTTATGTGATACATCCCAATCTACCGTTAACCGCACCACTAGAAAACACAAATATCATCCCTTCCACATGGAACTACTCCAAGAACTTCTAGACCGCGATTTTGAACAAAGGGTAAACTTCTGCACCGTTATAAATGAAGCAATAGATGTCGATCCAAATTTTTTGTCTAAAATAATGTTTTCCGATGAAGCTACTTTTCGCAGTAATGGTTCAGTTAATCGTCATAACATGCACTATTATTCAACAGTTAATCCAGTCTGGATACGGGAAGTGCAAAACCAAAACCATTGGTCACTTAATGTGTGGTGTGGAATAAAACACTTTAATGTTATTGGACCATATTTTTTCGCGAAACAGTTAACGGGCCTAGATATTTAAACTTTTTGCAGAATGATTTACCTCAACTTCTTCAAGAATTTGATAACATTGAGATCCAACAAATGTAGTTTCAGCAAGATGGAGCTCCTCCGCATTACCATCGAGAAGTTCGAGAATTTTTAAATAATCATTACCCACAGAAATGGATCGGTAGAGGTGGATTCATTGGATGGCCCCTCGATCATGTGACTTAACACCACTAGATTTCTTTTTGTGGGGATATGTTAAAGATCGTGTTTATGTGAATCCCCCTACAACACCAGTGTGGGTTTTTGTAAAGATCTTTCAGAAAAAATAATAATATATATGGTGCGCCATTTAAAAAAATCGAGGTTTTTCAATTTAAAATGATCCAAATATATTCGTTTATTTTGAACACCCTGTAGCATCTAATTAAAATTCCGTTGCATATATCTTTTACGTCATCTTCGAATAACGCTAATATCAAATATGAGTGATCTACCTTCAAAAATAATGGCGCTATCGTAATTTTTTTCAAGTGTGAAAATTATTTTCTTTTTATAAAAATTGAAATATTGGAAAAACTATTAGGTTCAGATATGCATTATTATTAATAAAAAGTTAAAGAATTTTAAAAGGAATTCAAAACAAAATTTAAAAATAGGGTGTTTCATTTAAAAAAATGTATGTTTTATTCGTCACGCTTTTTTAAGCCACCCTGTATACTTTAAAATAATTTTAAATTGTGCATCCTAAGAATCTTTACATCTTTTGTTTTTACTATTTTCTCATAACTTTTGAAACCAATGAAATAATGAACTTTACTCTATCGTTGACTCACCCTGTACATACAATTTACTTTAATTGATAAGTTAATCGTTTTTGAAATACAAAGTGTCCTGTATTATTAAAATTATTTAAATTTTACAAAGTGTTTAGGGCTAACAAACGTTTGTATATGATAAATCTTGTACCAATTTTATTTGCCTGCACTATAGGAATCTGTCAAAACTATCAAAATATACATAACAACTATCAAAATCCTGCTTTGGTCATTTATCGTCATTACACACATAAAATGCCGAATTATGTTTTTCGCATCTTTAGGAATTCTCTGTATACATTTTCTAGAGGATTTTCAGCATAAAAATGTTTTGTTTCTCATACAAAGGTAATGCTTCCTCTAATTGTACATATAAAAGTAAAACTAAATCAATGACTCACCAAAAAGCCGAATAGCACTCTTGCAGATAAACTTTTCCATACACCACACTGATTTGTCCCATGATTCCTGGGAAACTCCGTGAGCAGAAAAAGGAGCAAAACCGCCAGCAACATTTTCGTCGTACGATCAGCCTGAGTGTCCTTGTAAAGTTTAATGGAATTTCGTCTCGTCTGTCTCGAAATGTCTTCCAGAGGATTACAAGACATTAACAACGTCACACGGCGACGTTTACTGTCGAGTAACGCTGCGATTATTTTATACGATAAAACCGTAAGTATAACACAGGGTAAAAGTTTGAGAAGCAAACTATAAATCCACATACAGAGGTGAAACGAATCTGTCGGATTCAATAGATAAATCGTTTCGTTTCTAAGCTCCGCCTGTTTGTATTTATGTAAGTCTTTCTTTATCACTATTAAACCATTCAGATCACAAGTCTGATTATAACCTTTAATTTGAAATGTCTCAAACATAGGAATACCAACAAGAGGGCACACTATATAAGTTATCATTATCACTATAAAAGTCTTTCGTTGGTCCGCGCAGATTTTGCTCGCGTGAAGCTGAGACACATAGACGTACCTCCAGATCGCTAGAATTATAGTTAATATACAAGCTACAAAATGCAGCACCAAAGTAAAAATTGAGTGGAACTGGTAGTAGATCGCCCAGGAATAATTAAAGTGAGTGTAGTAAAAACGAGTAGGAAGAAGGCTTCTGTGAATTGTGAAAGGTATGTATTGCAACATAACCAAGAGATCTGCCACAGCAAGTCCTGTGAGGATATAGTTAGTTGGTGAACGCATATGTTTAGTCCGTAGTACACATATATTGAAGACGTTGGCTATTGAGCCGAAAATGCACACTGTTAAGCTTAGGTAACCATGGATGTTGTACATGTAATGTCTTTTAAAGTCTTCCAGATCGCAGTAGGTGTAGTTCGTCATTTTAACAGGAGTTAAAGCTGCATATTTTTCGCATTTCTGATGTTTTATTTTGGGCTTTTCTGAGGTCCTGAAAAAATATATTTTTATTAAATACTAGAAAAAGCAGATGGTAGCATCAAGTAAGTCACTATGGTTAGATACTTACTAGATGTTATTCCAATTCAAAAGGAAAGTCTATAGAATGTAATCGATTTGTTTATTAACCAGAGTCCTCTTTTTCAAATAATTTTTATACAGTACGTCCACAGATGGACCTTACAATAGGACAAATTAATCAAAAGCTTAAATGTTTAAGAAACTTGTGTACTGCAACTGCTTTTATTCTTAAAAAACAATGTTTTTATTGAGAAATTTGTTTTGTTTTATACGGGGACTCCAACACCACAAAAATGTGACAATGGACCGAGACAAAAATACCTTTATTTTCAATAATTCAGCAAAATGTCAAATAGAAAAAATTTTAAGAATTGAATAAGGATCCAATACGTGAAATTTTGAAAAAAAAAAATTATTATTTTTCAGTATGGTATTTCTTTTAAATTTATGTTTTTACCCCTGTTTTACGTAATTTACCTGTTTTTACATTTTTGTATTTAAAAATATTTGACAAACCTTGACATAAATTATATTAATTATAGGAACTAGGTAACGTAAAAAAAGGGGAAAAAAGAATATTAAAAATATATATGACACTAAAAAAAATTATTTTATGCGAAAATTCACAT
>JACEGR010011976.1:0-13069 GCA_014170235.1 Listronotus bonariensis | reverse complement strand
GCCCTTAAATTTTCTTAACATTATTCTATAAAACCCTGTATTAAAGGTGAACAATGGTCTTAAACTATTTATATTATCAATCGTCAGTTTTGGTAAAAGTCCAAGAATAAACAGGGTATGTCATGAAAACCACAAAAAAGTTTAAAATACCATTAAAAAACAAATTCTTAAAAAAGAAACATGTTTTTACGAATCAAAAAGTTATGCCCAAATACTAATAATCTTTTTTCCAGGAAGTTCCTGATCCAATAATGCCCATTATTCCCAAAATTTGGAAACTCTTTAGACATTTTTCCAAAAATCACTTGTCCAATGCAAAACACCAAAAAATTGTACAGAAGGAAAACTTTTCTAGGAAGATCCCTGATCCAGTAGTACCTTTAAAAATTATTCCCAAAATTTGAAAACTCTTGAGACATTTTTCCAAAAATCACTTGTCCAATACGAAACACCAAAAAATTGTACAAAAAGAAAACATTAGGTAAACATAAGGAGCAACCCAAATAGAAAAAGTTTATTATACTTATTTTATGCATAATAGTCGCAGTAAATTTTGTGCCTTAGTTAAGTTTCATATATTTGTGAAGAGGTAAAGGAAAAAAATTGAAAAAAGTCTACACCTTTCAAATAACCAAGCAGCAAGCCGACGTCATTATGACGTCATTTTTAAGTCATAAAAATCTAACGACGTCATGTTTAGAAAACCCGCCAGAAAAATTTTGTGACATTATAATATGAGTTGTGTCAAAATCCAACCGAAATATCATATGACGAAAAATAAGACTAATAATGTTACAAAATTGAAATAGGAAAAAACTCTACCGATAGATGGCGTAATGGACAATAAACTACTACGTTTATTCAACATCTTCGCTTTTTATCCCCTACACCGTACCGAAGAGATCAAAATAGTTCGAGACCGGTGTGAGGAGAAGATTTTTCCTCTTTCAATTTTCAAATAAAATATCTTATCATTTTAGCTTTAAAAAAAAGGTATATGCGTCAATTTTTCATCATCTTTAAAACGTCATTATGACGTCATTAACGGGACGTCTTTTGTCTGTGACTTAGGGAGATCAATTTACCGTCATTTTGTCGTCATCTTATGACGTCTTTGCTGACCAAATGTGACCAAAAATGACTAAAAAGAGACGTCAATAAGACGTCAGCTTGCTGCTTGGATAGCTCTCTTCTCTCATCACTTGGCGCTCTATCTATAATACACAAAACTACGTCAAATGAAAAGTGAACAAAAAAGATCCTCGCCTTTTACAAGAGCCATTTCTTATAAAAGTTTGATCGCAAACCCAAGTGGTTACCGTCCAGTACATGTCAACTATACTTAAATTTGCCACCCCTTGAAGATGTCACCCGGGGCAGAAACCTCGGTTTGTCCCCCCCGTCTAGAATCGGGAATGATTCATATATCGGTATGGAAAAGCAAACCGTCGACCTTGGCCCAATCATACACTGAATCCCTAACACAAACTTACTATGTACTCTCCTAATATCCACCGCTGCAACGAGCACGCATATTTAAACAAAACGCAATCCGGGGCTCCTGGCTTACCCCGCTGGAATATTTCCTTTGCTTTTTATTCCTAATGGTCGGCCAGTTAGTTTCCATACCCGTACATGTTCATAAGGATAGTTTTTTTCGTACAATCACAACCCTTTAAAAATCCGATGTAACTATTGCTACTTTGCAAAATAAAATCTGCATTTCCATATGTTTATGAATTTGAAAGCATTTTTTTGCAGGTGAGAAAATTGCCTCAGATCTTTAGACATGATTGTAAATCCTGTTCCCACTCTTTATTTTTCTGTGCGAATTTGGTATTTTTGTAAGATACAGATAATAATCCCATAAGGAGAACCAAATTTTAGTCATTAAAAATATTGGCAACCATTAATTAAAACTTTATTAAAATATATTTTGAAAGCCATACAAATATAAGTAACCAAAAAGGGAAATAATAACTCGCCATCTAATAAATGAAACCAAACCCCATAACTTTATATGGATAAGACCTTGCTGGTGCTTACTTCCCTGTCAGGGCCATAAATAACACTGTCTAAACGTTATTTTTAGGAAGCTAACGACATTCCTGCAGCAGAGTCGTTATCAGACGCCCGCCCGGCCTTCTCAATATCACGAGCTGTCAACGCGGGGATTCCAGGCTCAAGAATGCGGATATTGCCGGCGAGGCACGTCGCGAACGATCCTGTAACCCCCGACCCTTGGACGCCCCTGTAACAATTCCTGTCTGTTATTTCTCCTATTATAATTGGTGTCTCTAAATCAACGTGAGATATTTCCATTGAAATACCATGGCATATAAAGTATTGTTTTTTTTTTTGTTATATTGTCTCAAAATAACAATTTTTAAAGGTTGATAAGAAATATTTCTTTTATTGCTACAACATAGTGCACTGTTATTTGTACACTTCAAAGTCTAAAACACCTTAATTTTTATTTTCAGGGAGACGCACTTTTGTGTCCAAATTTACTTGTTCCAATGATTTAAAGAATAATATGGATGAATGCAGCGAGAATCTGAATTACCCTTGCATGGGCTTCGCGCAGGGTGCTAGCGGTCATGCGGAGTGAGATTTTACAGACTGCTAGAAAATAACAGCTGATCACGGGTTATCAACAGGACCGTATTGGTTTTATTATAAAGAAAATAAGCCAAGTAATTTTGTTTGTTGGATAACATATTTAAAAATTTTATTACAGGTTTATACCGGGTGATTCTCACAGGTGGTTTCCCTATAACTTTTTTACCTATTCAGATAGGAAAATGAAATTTGGTATTTCGTTATTTGACATAATTTTGGATGGATTGGTCTATCCAATTGCTTTCTATTACTTCTGGTTTAACCAGAAATGACTGCTACTTTAAAATTTTAAATGGATCATCGGTATATTTTATCTTATTTCGATAGAATAAGACATTCTGAATAAAATGTCACCTCATATGTCAATTGATGTGATTGTCAAATAAGCCATGGAAAAATGAAATTAGTCGTCTTTTGTTTTTACGACTTCTTAGGGCGGAGTTAAAGTGTGCAAAGTCCTGTATATGATCATAACTTCTTTTTTAAATGGAATGAGCGTGTCTCGTTAGTATACCCTAAAAGAGCAATTATTTCAAATAATAAATTCATGAGGTTGTCATAAATCGATATTACCATGTAGCACAATGGTCGTTTAAGAATAATTTTATTAAATGCTTTTAAATAAAAACCTTTTCCGAAATTCCGCTTATATGGTCGTTAATTTTTATTTAAACTGTTTATTTTTCGCCGTTTAGTTTATTATTAGTACTATTAAATTGGTAAAAAAACACAGACTACAGCAAAGGGACAAGCACGTATTAATTGATTGGTTTGCATAACCGTCTGTAGCGCTTTCCACCAATCAAATTACACGTGCTTGTTATTTTTACAGAAGTGTGATCATTATAGATAATTTGTGCCACTTCTAGTACCTCTGTTAGTTCGATAAAAAGGTTAAAGGTTGTCGATTCTAAATTCTGATTATCGAGCATATTCCCGTTTGCCTCAAGAACAACGTACAGGAGAGAGAAAAAGTAGATCTAGTAGACTAAAAACAAAGATGCCACAAGTGTCATACAAATAAAGACGGCAATCAACTATCGCTGTCTAAACACCTCGTTTACATCGTTTGTGAGCAACAAAAAGGAGAATAATTAATTGAAAGTAAGACAGAACTGGTGACGCCGCCGTGGCATCTTCTCTACTGGCGAGAACTTTACCTTCCTCTCTCGCGATCTGACTTAGTCAAATTTTGTTGCTAACCGTATTCGTCTCAGTGGTTCAAACCGTATTCAAAGATGACAATATAATATAAGAATTAAGTTCCCAAATACTTCTTATATTAATGCAATATTTTAGTAATTAAGATATGTAACCTATGGTCCCGTATGCTTTTCTACCCACGTGGAGCATCTCAATGTGCCCAATAGCCCCAGAAACTCGTTTTTTTTCCAAGAATGACTTTATAAAAATAACTGCTTAAAAATGTTAAATACTGCATCTAAAACATCACATAGGCCTAAAAAACTTTTAAAGAATGTCATATTCTTATTTATAGATAATAATCCAAAAAATTCAAAAATGTTAAAAATATACAGAAGTGACTGGTAACTAAAAATATGCAAGTCTCTATTTCCTATACCCTTTCTATACATTGTATACATATACAGTGTGTCTACGTAAGTTGGCGGCATATGAAAAACATTTTATATGTTTGGCCCTTGCAATTCCCCAAGTGGAAAAGAGAGTATTTGTGAATATACTGAATCACATAAGTTCGACTGAAACAGACGATGCGATGTTGTCGATGCAAACGTACTCCCCTATTAGGACACTGGCGCCGACGGTTTTCGTTTTGCGTATCAAGAACTTGCAGCGTTCGGGTATTGAACAGTGTTGCCAGAGACTTTTCTCGGGGATTTTTAATGACAAGGTAAAACGGGATTTTTAAAGTAAAAACGGGTATTTTTAACGATTTGGAAGGTAGTATACTCTGATAGCCATATAACGTCATTAACGTTGAATATGGCTATATTTTGAATTATTAGAATGGTGGTAAAAAACATTTTTAAAGGTACGTTTTGATCTTACTTTTATTGCATGATATTTACGTCAGATAAAAATTTTGGCTAGTGTAAACAATCAAAAATTTATATCAGACAACATTTTTGACCATTTACATTAGCTAGAATTTCTATCTGAGATAAATATCATGCAATTAATGTCAGTTGTAAACAAACCATTACTTTAACTTACTTTTTAATTAAAATTCTCGATTTTTAAGTAAACCTTTTTTTTTTGGTTCTCAATTTCTTTGGCGTAGAAAAAACATTTTTTGACAATTAAAAGGCGGCCCTCAAATGTGGCTTTAAATCACAGATATTTTTTCAGTATCCCAAAACAAAAGTGATTTTTGGAACCACGCGGGGGATTTTTATCGTAACCTACCTGGCCACACTGATGGTATTCAATTCAGTAGCATGGTAGACATGCATGGGGAGTGCAACTCCTGGTAAATTTTTTTGGTGCATTTTTTGCGTAAATATTAAATATTTGAGTAACCTAAAAAAATAATAATTTAAATGCATTAAATCCTGAAAAGTTAGAAGCATAATTCTTTTTGCCATTTGGGTTTTAACAAAAAAAAAAGAAAGAAGTAAATTTAAATAAAATATTCTCTAAAAAAATAAAAAGAACATAAAAGTATTTCTAACGGAAATGTTTATACATTGTGGAAAATCTTTTTAAAATCTGATGTTATTATGGTTCTGAAAGAGACCACAATTTTTAGCAAGACAATATTCCAATCTGTTATTAAATTCGGTTCTCTTTGGTTTTCAAGCATTTGAGATGATATGCTACCGGGTGGTGCAAGGCACCAGGGCGCAATACTGCAGGTCGGAATGTTTTAAAAAAGGCGGCAGTACCACAGACTTGTCGTTTCTTATTTAACGGAGGTGCAAGTGGCACCTCATCATTACACATGCACTTCCTACAATTTCGTTAACAGCCGATGGTATTTATAATAATTTCAAAAATTGTACTTTTCAACACTGCAAACCTCCTAATTATTTCTTCTGCTAAATTACCAGCATAGTACTACTTAATAATTTGTACTTTTTGTCAACGATATTGACCAAAACTTTTAAAAAATCTAAATTAAGCAGCATCAGCAGCAGCTTGCAACACAGCAAACGACTTGCCAGTAAAAATAAATTTTAAAGGATTCTAGTCGACTCCACTCCGAAAAAATCCCCGACGGTTTTCGTTCCGTCGTTTCCCCCAAACCTAGTTCAAAAAGCCCTAAATTGATATTTTTATTTTTCCTGAAAGTCCTTAAATTTTAAAAATTAAATATAAATTATACAATTACATTCTAAAATCACCAAAAATGAAGTAAAAAAGGTTTAATAACATTTTTATTACTATTATTATTTTAATTTTACCCCGAAAGTTAAGGCAAGTCGGCAACCCTGACTCGACATCTAGGTACCGCAGACGCTCTCGTTTGGATTCCGTCTCCTGCTACGGCACGAAAGAGTGGGGCTGTAATTACGGTGGGCGGAAACATATTGGCGAAAAGAAGAGATTATTAAATCACATGAGTTCGACTGAAACAGAATGAGGTGTTTCCCCGCCCGTTCCCCTTGCTTTCTTCCCCACCACTGCGCCAACGCGCTCACTTTGTTTATGGCTGATCCATGTGGCTGATCGAGCTCGAGCACGCAGTTGCTTCTTTGCACGCGTGGAGGGTGTTACTGCTTCACATATTTTGATAATTTTTTTACGTAAATATTAAATATTTTGGTATTTGATGAATTTATTGCTTTAAATGCATCAAATACTGCCATTTTAAGAGCTTTATTTGGCCGTTTGGGGCTAAACAAAATTAAAAGCAATTCCGAAAGAAAGAATAAACAAATAATTTTAAAAATAAAAATGTAATTCTAAAAAAATTAAAGAATATAAAAGTATTTCTAAAAAATTTCTTATAAAAACTTTAATACTTTTTAAAATATTAGTTTATAAGGTTCTCAAAGAGACCACCATTTTGTGCAAGACAATATCCCAACCTGTTATAAAATTCGGTTCTTGTGTTTTCAAGTATCTCAGGTGTTATGCCTATAAGAACCTGACTAATTTTTTGGCGGAGCTCATCCAAGTCATTTGCACGTTCATGACGATGCCTATAAATTTGTTGTTTAACATGTCCCCAAAGAAAAAAATCATTTGGTGCCAGATCTGGTGATCTAGGAGGCCATTTTATGGTACCTCTTCCGCTGATTATACGATTTGGAAACGTGACTCCCAAAAATTGTTGAACTTCCCTGGCGTTATGAGCCGGACATCCATCCTGTTGATACCAAATATCTTCAAAATTGACATTGAGAGCCTGAACAGCTGGAATAACCTGATTTCTCAAAAGATTCAAGTATTTGTTGGCATTTAAATTTCCCTCAATAAAAAAAGGGCCAATGATATTGTCGCCCAAAATGCCAGCCCACGTTTACCTTTTGAGGGTATTGTGTTCTGAGAGGGATAGTGATGTGCTTGTTTTCTATCGAGTAACCTACAGCGATAGAAGGGTTGTGATGACCATGCAAGGAAAATGATGATTCATCAGTAAAGAGAATATTTTTGATAAATGTGTCATTAGCATTGGCCCTCTCCATCATATCCTCACAAAACACCATACGTCTTTCATAGTCTTCAGGAAAAACCTCTTGACTAGATTGCAATTTATAGCAATGGTATTTGTTTCGTTTCAGAATATTCCTAACTGTTCGGGCTTCAATATCAAGTTCTTCAGAAATTTTGGTACTATTACAAGGAAAATTAATTTCGGCTAAACTGCAAACAGCAGTCTCACGGACTTGCCGTTCCTCGGTTAATGGAGGTGCAGGCGGCACCTCATCATTACATATGCATTTCCTACAATTTTGTAAACAGCCGCTGGTTTCAAACTTACTTATAATTTTAAAATTGTACTTTTAACAGGCACAGGACCTCCTTCAAATAAAAATGCAAATCTCCCGATTATCTCTTCTGCTGAATTACCGGCATAGTACCACTTAATAATTTGAACTCTTTGTTCAACGGTATAAACCAACATTTTAAAAATAAAGCGCCGTAGTTTGTAGTTTGCGATACCCCAAACAGCTTGCAAATGAACTATCTCCAAATACTCGGACCCGGCGGCGGCACGTTGATGTGCCCCACTACTGCAGGAAAGTGGGCGTATACATACATATGGCATCATTGCATTTGAAAAATTGGGGAGTATCTTATTTTCCGTTACTTTTTATCTTGAGGCAAGATCGCTTTCTCTTTTTTCCACTTGTTAATCCCAATGGTTCGATAACGATTTTCCAGACCTGTATATATACACTATCGGACAAAAGTAGAGCAACACTTTGATAAAATTTACATATCCCGATTTTATAATACTAAATGTAAGATATCGCTTTTAAATACATTGTGTTTTAAAACATCAAAGTAGGCTGCTGTCATCGGCGACAACGGCGCTTTGGATGATCAAGCCAGATCATGTCATTTTGTCATAAAGTTTTAACTGTAAATAAGTAATGCGTCAAAAGTAAAGCAACATTTTAATTAATTCATCAAATGATAAGTTTTCGGTGAAAGTAGAGACAAAAATAGTTTTGTAAAATTAGTTTTTTTATATTTTGAACATTTTTGTGCTGAATTAATTATGCCGAGAGGTATTCCAATTTCAAAAGACTTAAAGCAGAGAGTTGTGAATGCTTTCAGGGAAGGTAAAAAGCAAGCCCATATATCAAGACAATTTGATTTACCCAGTTACAGTGTATCTAAAATAATTTCATCCTATAATGAAAGGGGACATTTAGAGAATCTACCAAAATCAGGAAGACCAAGAAAAACAACAATATGGACCGACAGACGCATTAAAAGAATTTCTCAAAATGATCCTTGGAAGTCTGCACCTAGAATTATTGCTGAAGTTCCAGGAATTATGGTTGGTCCACGGACTGTTCAAGAGAAGGTTGGTAGAGGCAAAGTTGTTTAGTAGACGCCCCGCTAAAAAGCCGCTAGTTTCGGGAAGAAATAGAGCAGCAAGACTTGCATTTGCACATCGGCATTTAAACTGGACAGTAGACGATTGGAAAAAGTTCTTTTTAGTGACGAAACGCGATATAAAATTTTTAATTCCGATGGAATGAAACGTGTGCGGCGACCAATAAATAGCAGGTTTAATCCTAAGTACGTAACACCAACAGTTAAACATGGTAAAGGCAGTGTTTTTATGGGGTTGTTTCTCGTGGAAAGAGGTAGGCCCTATACACTTTATTAATGAAAATATGGATCGATTTATTTATAGGGATATAATGGAAAATGTCATGCTCCCTTATGCAGAGTGGGAAATGCCACTGCGTTTTACGTTCCAGCAGGATAACGATCCAAAACACTCTTCGCGAATTGTTCAAGAGTGGTTTCGAGAAAACAATGTTCGAGTTTTGGAGTGGCCGGCACAATCCCCCGACCTCAACCCAATTGAGAACTTGTGGGAAGAAGTAGAACGTCGTATTCGAACACAAATGTTTCCGAATAAACAATCGTTGATAGATAAAATCCGCCAAGTTTGGACAAATCTTCCGGAAAACATTATTCAAAATTTGATTGCCTCAATGCCGCGACGTTGCCAGCAAGTAATAAATAATAATGGATATTCTATTAACTATTAACATAATACTTTTAGTAATTATTATAATTAAATGTGTTAAATGTTCTTTGTTGTAATATCTAAAATAAAAAATTGTTGAATACAATTTGTTGCTTTACTTTTGTCGCACTGATTTTCGTCAATATTTATAATTATAAATATTTTTGATCTCAAATTTTATCTAAAATTTATCATAATGTTGTGAAGTATTCCTTTAATCTTAGAGATAATACTTATTCATTAAACGTATCCAGAAATCACCTGAGAACTTTTTTTGTCGAAACAAAAAAAAACACTTTGTTGCTCTACTTTTGTCCGATCTTTTCTTGGGGTTTAAGTCCTTTTTAAAAAAAATGCTTTCTTTTCTTATTTTTGTTGCATTTATTGACGTTTCGGTACTATTTGACCCTTCATCAGAAATAGAAATACAGTTTTTCACTAAGCGCTAAAAAATATGACAGTAATAAATATCTAAATCTAGAAGCTAACAACTAATGTTTTACCTTAAACAAATTTTTCGGGAACTGCTCTTTTTATGTGTTTGTAAAATTTCACTTACCTGCAGCACTTTTTTTCTTTTTGGTTTTGTACCTGTTTGCACTGTCACACTAAGGATAGATATGAACTGAGAGCTAGAGCCAGGGTGCATATTTCAGTTTGGGGGTTTTTGGGTTGAATTAATAATTTAGGTAACAGAGGTAGGAAGGTTTTTATGGCAAGAGATGACGGGTTTTCCAACTAATTGTTTGTTATTGTTTGAGGGACCAGTCCTATTTTTATTTGGTGTTTAGAGTATTTATTATTATGTTGGTTTGCGTTTTTTTACTGGGTGTTTATTTTATAATGTTGTGAGTATATTTTGCTGGGTTTGTTTTGTATCTGTTTTTGCGTTTATGTGCGTTTTGTGTTTTGGATTTCGATCATTTCTAGAAATTCGCGTTTTTAGTATGACTTTCTGTTTTCAGAATTTTTTTACTTTGTCGAAATCAAATGTGTGTTGTTTATCTATGCTGTGGTTTTGTTAAGGCTGCTTTTGTTTTTTGTCGAATTTGTGACCGTTCATCCTATTTTTTAGATGTTGGCTGGTTTGACCGATGTATACTCCATTGCAGTTTTTACAGGGAATTTCGTATATTGTGTGTGTTTTTTATCCTTCGGAATTTTGGATTTTAATTTACTAAAGCTATTTCGTAGCAGATTGTGACTTCTATGACTGACAGTTATATTGTGGTTTTTAAAAACATTTTGTATTTTTTTCCGACAGGGTTGGAATGTATGGTAGTGACATATATTTTTTATTTTTATCTTTTTTTGTAGAATCCTGATTATTATAAAATTTATGTATTCTCTTTTTAAAAATGTTTTCTATAAGATTTTGCGGGTAGTTGTTAAGTTTTAGAGCTTTTTTGCTTTGGTAATAGCTTCGTGTCGGTATTCGGGGTCGGATAACATTATACTGCGGTCTGCAAGTCCAATAATGACGGATTTTTTTGGGATAAGTGATGTTGGGAATTAAAATGAATATATCTGGATGACCACGTTTCTTTTGTGAACCATATGGTTTTTAATGTGTTTTCTTTGTGATATATCGTTAAATCTAAGAAATTGATTTTATTATCTTTTTCCATTTCTATTAAAAATTGAAGTTTGTGGTGGTATTTATTAAATTCATTTAAAATTGAGTTGCACTGATTTTTGGGGACTGCTGTTATGCAGTCATCGACATATCTAAAGAAAAATGGTAGTTTGAATTTTAGCGTTCTAATAACTGTTTCCTCGAGATCTTCCAGCACAAGTTGCGCTATTACGCTGGAGATTGAAGCTCCCATTGCACATCCCTCAATTTGTTTATAAAATTTTTGGTTATATAGAAAGTATGTAGAGTTTAAGGTTAATTCAACAGCTTTTAAAAATTCTTTCAACGGTATATCAGTAAATAGTTTTATTTCATCCCATTTTTTTGTTATTATTTTGTTTACTAGACTGATTGGTACGTTTGTGTAAAGAGAAACTACGTCTAAGGAAATTAGTGTGTGGTCGTTTGGAATTGTTATGTTTTTTATTTTGTTTTTGAAGTCCATTGAATCTTTTATATAATATTGGTTTTTATTGATCACGTTGTGTAATATATTTTTAGGAATTTGGAAAGGTTTTCAAAGGGTGATTGAATACATGATACAATGGGTCTTAGTGGAATGCCTTGTTTATGTAGTTTTGGGAGTCCATATATTCGTGGTGGTAGGGCATTTTGGATTTTTAATTGTTTTGCAGTATTTGGTGATATGTATGTTTTGTTTTCCCAAAGTGATATTAGTTCGTTATTTCGCTTTTGATAAGTGTTGGTTGGGTCATTTTTTAGTTCTTTATAGGTATTGTTGTCTTGTAGCAAATCGCTCATCTTTTTTCATACTCATGTACCTAAAGTGCTTTGACCCGAAACTCACTAACTATGCTACTGATATCTATCTTTTTTACCGGTAACTTTCCCATTGACTCCTTTTTATGTCAATCTATAGTTATTCCTTAAAAGCTTGATGATAACAAAGAAAAAAATAGTATTTTTAAAAAATGTAAAGTATCCGTTTTGCCCACCTGGTCGGGTAAAATAGGATAGTATTTGAATATGATTAAAAAATAGTATGTAAAGTAAATTATATTTATTGAACTTAAAAACGTATCAAATTATGCATCTTTTATTAATAATAAAAATAAACAACATTTTATTCCCGACAAAAATCGCACAAGTAAGGCTCATCATCGTTTTCGACTCCGGCGCAAGCTTCGTGAGCCCAACGTCGGCAGTGCTGGCACATAACCCAACCGTCTTCAGTCTTAGATTTAGAATATAGTTCTGTACAAAAAATGCAACTTTCGTCATTGTTTTCATCTTCTTCTGAACTGCTGTCTGCTTTCTTTCTTTTTATCTTTTCTGTTCTTTGCTTAGTAACAAATTTATTAGTTTTACCTTTTACTTTGTTTTTTCCTACTTTCTGATTTTCTTCTAAGTTTAGTTTGGGCTTCTTAATGGGCATTTTCTCTATAGATGTTTCGAGTTCTTCTTTATAAGGTGTTGAAGTTAGCACAGCCGTTTTTCCTCTTCTTTTATCTTTTGCATTAATTTTCCTTTCTGCGTGAGGAAGTGGAACTATTTGTTCAGGAGTTATTTGAAATTTTGTTATAGTGTACGAACAAGAGGGGTCGAATTTTCATAGAATTTTCTACAAGAAACAGGAGGAGGGATATTATGCAAAATTTCCTTTTCTGCAAGCGGCTGATGCGATTTTTGTGGTGTTAAAAGAACTGGAGATCGTGTTCTTGGAGAATTGCCAATATTTTCTGCATCAGGGCATGCTTCTTCTTCACCTACAACTCGGTTTTGTGGTATTCGTGATAGTGTACGCGGTGGAGAGCGCCTATTATTTTCTTCGACTTGAACACCCGCAAGATTGTTCACCGGCATATCTGTAGTTTTCGCTGGATCAAACATCCAGTCTTCGAAGATTTCCGGATTGAGGGGTTGAATACCTGTTTTTTAAACCCATTTACAGCTGTTTGGATGCTAGCTGCTCTCTCATATATGCTTTTCCGAAAGCTTTCCGATTTGGAATATTGTAACTGGTCGACCTGGATGTTGCTGCATCCATTTTTGAACCTCTGACGTGTAGTAGGTGCTTAGTGGCGCCATGAAACTGACGTCTAGTGGTTGTAAGCGGTGTGTAGTGTGTGGTGGAAAACATATAATTATAACACCGCTTTCTCTGCCTCTCTGTATAACCTCTAAATTTTTTGTGTGGTGGTATGTCC
>JACEGR010011975.1:0-13069 GCA_014170235.1 Listronotus bonariensis | reverse complement strand
CAAAATTTTAAATTTTAATAGTATATTACATTACAAGTGTGGAAAATGACTAATTTCACACGAGTGGGAATATTGTTACACGAGGCGTCAGCCGAGTGCGACAAACCCACGAGTGTAAGAAAGTGATTTTCACACAAGTAATGTACACTATTTTTCCTACGACCACAAATTATTTACCAAAACAAATAAAAGTTGTTTGTCTTCACAGAAAAAAATAAGAAAACAATTGAAAACTTTGCATCACTAGGGTGATATATACTTTTCCTTACTGCGATATATTATACTGTTTAAAAATATGTTTATATCAAAAATCACCTACCTAGTAGCTTTTTATCATTTTAGAATTAAAAAGGTCCTCATTTAAAAAATATTGCATGGCTTTTTCAATGTAAATCCAGTTAACAGCCTGGTAACTCCAAATTTATTTTAAATAACAATGACAGCGATGACAGCTTTATATTATACTTTGCAACACTAGTGCTGTAAAGTACTTTGCAACATTCGTATGATATAAGGCATTTTCTATGCATGAAAACAGTGTGCTATTTACTATTTTCACATGTGGTCGTAGGAAAAACCTTATTAAAAGCATTTTTTTTTTTAATTTTATTTTTATATAATTTTATCTTGACAACGGTGGCAGACTTTTCACCGAAAAGTATTTTTTTAGTTTCTTAGTTATCATATAGGTGTATTACAACTTATCCGACAAACTTTAAGGGCTAATTCTACAATAAAAAATATGATAAAACTTCATATAAAATATGTCCTTAAACGTCTGTTTGTGAAACGACTTTTTGATTGATTTTTACCCTTTTGCTAATTAACCAATTTTTAATGTGTGTTGTTATAAATTACGGTATAAAATTTTAAATAATTGATGTATATTTGTTTTGATTTGTGAAGCTTTTTTAATTTAGGTACTTAATAAAGGTATGCAATCTTTTTAAAGTTTAATATTTTGGTAATTAGAATTAATAACTTAATAAAAATTCTAAATAACAAAAAAAATTTTTCTGGCATAAATTCATTAAGTATCTAAATAAGACGAGATCCACGAAGCGAAAACTTTATAGATCAAATATTTAAATATTTAGGTCGTAAATTATAACGACAGAGATTGAAAAAAATAGTTAATTAACAAAGAAGTAACTTTTAAAAAATCGACAACATTTTTTTCCTATGAGGTTTTTTGATTTAAGTGTCTAAATTATGCCATGACATAAAACAAAATGGTATTTCATACTATAAAAAAATATTTTAAGTGATATACCGACTTTTTGACGGTGCGCCTATGGCGTAATGATCTCGCGGAACCCCATTTTCAGCGTTGAAAAAAACTTAGAAATAATGAAGACAGAGTTCTGGGAGACTTTTGTATTAGAAACTTTTTTCTCTTTTAGGATCTTTTTTCAAAATTCCTTAAATGTCATTATTTTTAAAGTTATTAACGAAAAACTAAAGACCTTTTATAATTTTTCTTATTTTGTTAATAACAATCGCAATTTTTTATGTGCTATATGTACATTTTTCTAGACACCATTTTAAATCGAATGATACAATTTTAAGTTTTATTTAAAATAGACATTTTTTTTTATTGATGTTTCTTTGTAGTAAAAACCTTATCTTTTTTTTTATTATTTAAATACATTAAATAAAATCTTGTATAAACATTTCAATTCCATAAAGGTATACGAAAGACAATCAGAATACTGTCAAAAACTGTAAAATTCATTTAATATGTACAAGACTTATTCTACTTAATGTTAAAGTTTTAAGAACTTACGGTTTTGTTTATTACTATATGACCGTGCATATTAAATCAAAAGCAAAAAATATTTCAGTTAAGTTAAAGTTTGTATAACTATAAAAACTTTCCTAGACTCGGCTTAAGTTTTTAGCTTTGGACTAACTAATTAAAAAAATAAATTTGTTTAACAAATAATAAATAAAATAGTTATTTTTGTACCAAGGGCGTAAAATAGCACTTTTACGAAAGCGGCTGAAAGTTGTGGGCGTAAAAGTGCTTTACGCCAGAGGTGCAAACAATATTTTTAGTACGACTGAAATTATTATACAAGCATTCTCTGTAGTTAGGATAAAATTTCCCAGCTTTTAATGTTTCAAATTGTAATCAGTATACTCTTAACATATGTTTAATTAAATAAATGGTTGTTTTACCAAAAAAAAAAAAGGGGAATTATTTAATTTTATGATGTTTTATAAATTTATAAAGATATATACTGGGTGCTCCATAAGAAAAAATCAAGTTGGCATCGTAACTTTCCAACGCAACCCTGTGTAAAAATCGAATACTTTCTGTAGATTCTACGTAAAAAGTTTTACAAAAAATGACTTTTTGGTTTTTTGCTATTTCTTGTATTAAAGGATTTAAAGGGGAAAACTAAAAACCTCAGTTTTTCAATTTCCCTTCGTATCTCTCTATCTATATAAATAATTTTATTAAAATTCTAACTACGCCATTTTTGTTTTTTAAAATCAAGCCTATAACACCTACAATAGTTTTTAATGGCTCCAGTAACAACTAAGATAACCCCAAAAAACGCCCAATTTTCACCACCCTGTACTTTTAAAATTTTAAAATTACTGTTGGTTTAGTAGTTTTGTCCCATTTTTCTTTTCCTATAAAAACCAAATTAAAACACGACTTCGGTTTCTTTCTTATTGCGTCCAACATGATAAATAACCTAGGTTTTGGCTTATAATAATTATATTTTATGCTTAAACTTATAATTCCAGCAAATTTAATAAAATTTAGTTATTTCTAGCAATTTAGATTTGGATGGTCAATGGTCATATTTTTTTAACCTAATAAAGATAAGTATATCACATAAAAAATATTTTTCTCTCTCTATCTAATTACTTGTGATATAATAAAATTATTTTTTAATCTTACTTTTTGTTGTGCCCTATATATCTTAAGAGATAACAAAAATCCAATTACCGATTTGAAAACTACCAAACCAATTTAATAAACCTAAATTTTTATTTTTTGTTTATCATAAAAACTAAAAATTTTAAGGATAGTGTAAAATTTAAACTTGACACCCGATAGACAAAAACAAATTTCATTGTCTTCTTTGAAAATGTGTGTTTCCTTTAAATAAAGATATTGAGATCATTAAAAAAACAAAAATGGTAAAAAAGTGAGGTCTTTGAAATGAAATAAATAGCTAAAAAGTTGTGAACTTAAATTATTTCACAGGGTGTTCAAAAAACTGAGTCAAAATGCAACATTTGGCTCTTTCCCAGTATAACACCTAATAGTATAAAAGTTTTTGCAATCCTCATATAAAATAAAAAATTTGATGAAAGATGAAAGGGGCTACAACTGAACCAAAAATAATTAAAAACAAAAAGTCATTTAAGATTGAATTTGGACAAAATCTTGTTTGTCCGGTTTATTTTTATTCAGGAGTGTATTTCAGAGAGTACTTGCTCTTCTGCACATACGACATAGTCCCTGGGTCAGTAATAAAGTTGAGTTCATGATAATAACACTTTAAAAGGCTTTTTAGGGGTTCCTTTTGACGAGTCTACCACGAATATTCATACCGCCATATATGGAAGCGGCGATTTAACCCAGTCTGTCAATGTCAAATGTTTGGGGTGTCGGACTGGGCGAACGCGTCACTTTTTGTTGGACTACAGTATTTTACATACATTTTCTAAACATTGTGCGAAAAATTGTAAGGGGTACAGTTGCAAAATTCGCCCAATCCGATACCCGAAACGTGTCAATGGGCCTTATGGTTTCGTGACTGTAACACGAATTTTGGCCCAATGTTTAAAAATTGCATGTAAAACATTGTGGTAAACTTGTCCGACAAAAAAAGTGACGCGTTCTGCCGAGTCCGACACCCGAAACATTTGACATAGACAGCCAAGGTTAAAGTGCCGCTTCCATATGTGGCGATATGAATATTCGTGGTAGTCTCGTCATAAGGAACTCCCTCCCCTAAAAGGTTTTAAAATGATTTCCATCATGCAGTTAATTTTATTGCTGGCCCAGAACCCTAACAAGCTTTAAATATAGAGGTTCAAAATTAAATTTAATGCGCTGATTTTGATTATCTCAAAAAGCATTTGCTATTTACTTTTTTGATGTTTTTTTAACACGCTTTTATTAACTTGGGTTGTAACTATCTATCTATCAATCTATCTATCTGGCTGCCTATGTAACGGAATCTTTGAGCCTAATTTTAACCAACTTCCAGCTATTCGATTTCTTTGAAACTTTGCACACGTATTAAGGAAACATGACAATGCAATAATCTGCAAACAGTATCCCGTTATCTTTTTGGATCGCCAGGGAAAAAATTCCATTATATTATAAAAACAACACCTAAGTTGCCATCTATTGGCAACATTTCAAACTTTGCTATTAAATGAAGAAGAAATTTTTTAGTGGGTTGCAATATAGTTGGCAACGGTCCAAACATTTGCCTGGATTGCCATCTGTTGGCAAAATTTCAAATTTTGCTACTTAATGAAGAAGAAATTTTTTAGTGAGTTGCAATCTGTTGGAAAAATTTTAAAATTTGCCACTCTTGTTCATTACAAGTTTTTTTCGCCATTTTGTCAAGAGTAGCAGAAACTAAAATGAAAAATAATTAATAGTTTAAAAACTAAAAAACACGCTTTTATATGCAACCGAACTAAAAATTAGAAAATAATTTTTCATTAAAAAAATATTGTCATTTCATAGTAAAAAGCGTGGGGTGATAAATATATTAAATGTTATAATTATTATATTTGCAAATATCTATGATGGAAAAGTTATGAAAAATAGTAAAATGCACCTCTACGCTTTTTACTATGAAATGACAATATTTTTTTTTAATGAAAAATTATTTTCTAATTTTTAGTTCGGTTTGCATATAAAGCGTGTTTTTTAGTTTTTTTAAACTATTAATTATTTTCTAGTTAATTGACTTACCAAATCGAGTGACTGTGGCAAAAATCCAGCGCTGATATAATTTGTCTAAAAATCTTCTGGCTTCTTTAGGCGTCAGTCGTCCTTTTTTACTAGGTAGTCGAATAGTTCTCCCCCTGATACATGTTCTAATACTAAATATCTAAAAGTTAAAAAAATATATTTTGTAGATAAAGAACAATTTGTTTATGTTCTAATTTAAATTACTCCTTCTCTAGTGTTACAATTATTTAATACTAACCAAAGTATTTTTCTTTTTTATGAGTATCAAAATATAAATAAATGAGCTAGTGAATGACCACCGTACACTATAACCTTACGATAACAAATAAATGACAATCATATTTGCCTATATAATAAAAAGCTTAGTTTATTTCAACCTATAGAAAATAACTAAGGTGAGAACTTTGGCAGCATTAAACATTTAATTTTTTTTTAATTTTATCAACGATGATTAAATAAAATATTAAATAAATTATGTATTTTTAAGTTAAAGGGTGTATTTTTACAAAACGCTAAAAAATATTTCGGTAATTAATTAATCTGGAGGTATTGATCAAACAAATAAGAAAACTGTTGGGCTGCAGCGTATCCAGAGTAAATATAATGATAGAAATATCAAGTGCCAAACGATTTATTATTAGTCTGATTATTACACCAGATTGATAAGAAGATTGGCGCGATTTGGTAGCTAGGACTTACCGAATTGTTTTTTGGCTTTTAGTACAAAATAATTTATTTTTAAGTTTTAAGTTTTGTTGTTAATTGATACTTTTCATTCTTAAGTTCATTTAATGCCGCACTACTAACTAATCAAAACTAATCAACTATTTTATATTGAGGTAGTTGTGAAAAAAGATGTAATTCGCCATTTTGTGGCGGTGACTATCTTGAATTTTAATTTTTTTGTGGTGAGCTCTATTCTACGAATCAAGCCCTTTTATTTAATACCCATATTGAAGTTTATGTTTATGTGCCTAATAATATGGCCTTTAAATAGAAAATTTTGAGGATTTTTGGAGATATCCGAAAAGAACAAACAATTGGAAATTTGTTTTATTTTTTCGTGGTCTTATTTAAAATCGGATTTAAAAATAAATTTAACTTTGGGATTGCCAACTTTTCGCTCTATCTAATAGTGGTATTTTATTTAAACTGCAACGTTTCGTTTTCGTAGAACCATCATCAACTTAATTTTTTTAAATACAGCCTCAATATTCTAATACTAAAATTTAAAAGCCTATTTTCTTACAAATTTAATAATGTATTACACATTGAGGTTTATTCCTAATACGGACCTGTATTTTGAATTAATAAAAATAATTAACTTTACATTTTAAATTATTAGATTACTTTAATAAACTAAGCAGAACTTAACGAAAACCCCTAACCCACATTTTTTAAATATCGGAAATTCAAAGCCAATTTTATTTCAAATTCACGTTATGGTTTAACCATAATACAGCCCTGTATTTATCAGAATTCAGAAAAATAGTAAGTATTACATTTTAAACTAACACATTGGTTTAGTAAAAAAATAATAACTTTTAAATACAAACATTATAATTGATTAAATGATTTGCCTATAAAATGACAATTTTTATCCGGAACTTGTTTTAGATGAAAATTTGGTATTTGATGGCATGCCTAATTAATAAGTAATGTAAGCATTTTTGTCAAATTTTAATAAAGTTGCAGTGTTGTAATAAATTTTGAATCTTACTAAAGTTGTCATGCTCCTTTTATTGCAACTAAATAAATTGGGCATTCCATTTAAAATACCAGAAATATTATTTACATAATATTTCTGGTATTTTTACACGCAAAACTGGAAAATCTTGCAACATTGACAATATCACTGTTATATTCTACTTGCCTAGAAACCTTTAAACATCAAAATTTGAAAACAGCTTAAGCCGTTTTAGAGATATTTGTGCGCATCTAAACTTTTTAGTTAAAATGTGGTGTTGTCGTATCGTATGGAATTTTAAACATTTGTGGACTTATTTAATTTAGCTTAAGTAATGTATTGCAATACAAATAAATGTGGAATTTTATTTAAAAAACAGAAAGAGACGCGTGTAGCACCAAACAGTAAAATCTGGCGCTCCTAGAAACCAAATTTGGTATATGTAGCTAAGTGGTTTAAAGGTATTTAAAAGTTGCAGTACTTATTACTAACTCCGTATATATTAAGTGTTTTTCTAGTTTGGTCAATGTCTTCTGGATTAGCGAAACTCGTTTACGACTTTCACTAAACCTAATTTATTATGTTGTCAAAACAATTTTCTTTTTAGAAAATAAAAACAAGATTTATCTCTACGTGACAGATTTTCTGTCAGATATTCTTTTGGGTATCATCTGTTTAGGGATTGAAATGGTTTAAAATTTAAAGTATGTGTTTTTGCTCATTCTCGACAAAATACTAATTATATTACCATTTATGCGTTAAGCCGCGGCTTCGATATCAAGGGATGGCGGCGAGATAACAGTGTCATATCTCTGTACTGGTGGTCGGTACTGGCTTTTTTATCTTTTGGACAATCCACGAAGGCTAAAAGCCTAAATACTAACGTACCGTGGGTGTCTTAAGCGAGGTAAGAGGGAGTTTGTTGACACGGGACTTAAATACTTGAAGATGTGGGGGAAAGAAAAGACGTCCGCGCTTAGCGGTTCCATAATCTAGAAACTCTAGGGATAAAAGAACGAACAAAGTGGGAAGTTCGGGGCCTGTCCAGTTGGACCGTATAAGGATGCATACGCACGCGGAACCACGAGTTTCTCTGTTGGAAACCGTGAGTGGAGGAACTATACTGGATAATTCTTCAGAGCAGAAGCTGCTGTGACTATAAGGTTACTTTCAAATGAGGCGGCCACAAGATTGAAGGTGTCTTTGCTCTGTAAAACTTGGCCGCTCATAAGTAGAGGATGAGTATTTGATGACTTTTTTCGCGACAAGGAACATGATTGTGTTTTGGATGCATTAAAATGGACAAGATTTTTGGCGCCCCAATCCAATATTAAATTAAGATCCTGCGAAAGAGAGATCTGTATCGCTCTGCGTTTGTTTTCCAAGTCAGGTTTAGTGATGGGTTTAGGAACCTGAAAACTGGAGTGAAGGGTACTATTGTCGGCGAAACTATGAATGGAATTACTTGGTGAAAGATTGAAAAATGGCCTTCCACAATAACAGATATACGTCGATCAGATAGATAACTAGAGAGCCAAGTACAGAGTTAAGTTGAAAGACCATAGGAGGGAAGTTTATTAAGAAGTGCGGCATGCCAGACCTGGTCAAAAGCTTTGGATATATCAAGAGCAACGATCTGGGACTCACCTAGAAACTCAAAAGACTTATTCCAGCAGTGTGATACGAAGGAAAGAAGATCTTCTGTAGATTGATGGTATGCCATCTAGCCTATACCTACCATATTTTTTTAGTAAAAGCGTTTTAAAACCCGTTTACATACATTAGAAACGCTCCGTTGATCATATTTGTTCAGTTTAAGAGGCAGCGGTAGGGTTTCTTTGCTCAGGTATATTGCAGCAGCCTGATTTAAAAATACAAATTCTTGTATGCTAACATGGAGATTACCCGCAGCGCTCTCACACTCTCTCTCTCAATTTAAATAAATTCAATACATATTTTTCAAGGAAATTGGATGCGCTACGAAAAAGATCCCTTAAAATTTTTCAATAAATGCACATTAAAAAGTCGAGTTTTTTGGCCCAGTCTAGTAAAGAATACTATTTTTTTACTATTTGATTATAAAAAATATATAATATTTACACCTATTTACTTTGTATTGAAAAGCTACAGAAGTAACATAATAATATCGATATTTTAATCCAAAAAAAAAACAAATATACCTTATAATTTAATTAAGGAGTGTCTTTTCAAAAGAGGATATAATCAGTTTTCATTTTTGTTTAATATGTCTTGTTTAATCTTATTTTTTATATTGAAATACACAAATTTCTTCCCTTACACTAACACAAAACGGAATATGAAAGACAAAAAAACTAATAATTTGGAATTTATGCATTTCAATATAACAAAATATTATTAAACAAGAAACTACAAACGAAAATGAAAATTAAATATATCCCCTTTTAAAAAGACACTCCTCAATTAAAGAAGTAAGAAGCAAGAGGGTCTAAGTGGCAATTTGCCTCAAACTGAGTTAGACCTGCAAAGAAATCTAAATAATTTAAACACTTTATTCTTTGAGAAAGTAAACATTTTAAAAACATTAGTACGGATTTGTAGAGGAAAACTGGCTTTAAAGTCAAACATTTTAGAATAAAAAAAAATTACTTAGACCCTTTGGTTCTTTTCCCTTTAATTAATCACCGTCGATAGGAATAAAACACTTTTAGACAAATAATTTTCTTTGCTGCTACATATTAAATTTTAGTTTCTCCTACGTTAAAACTGAGAAAAATAAATATAATTTTTAATAAAGTTTGCTTTTATAGAAATTTGGCGGTTTTTGGAAAAAATCAATTATTTTTATACAGGATGCAATTTAATTATTTGCTAGAAAAACAGGATATAATTCCTTGGCTTATTTTAGAAACAAAAGTTCATATGAACATACATACATACATATGTCCTAAACCTCTTAACTTTCAGGCTATAGGGTGTTAAAATTTTAAGACAAAAATGGTTTTTTTAATCATAATTTCAAAACTCTTTGAGATATTTTAATGGAATTTGACATGCACCTACTAAGCTTCAATAAGCATTTTTTAATGTATAGTACGGCACTAGTTTGAAAAAATATACAATTTTTAAAATCTCCATTTATTTTTCGAGAAACTTAACCTCCTGACTTTTTTCCAATGCACTATTTTAGCACAAAAAATAAAAACCGTTTTCAGGCAATTGTGATATATCATAACGAAATTATTTTAAGCTAGTACGGTGGTGCCCTATTTTTAGTTTTTTTTACGCGAAAACGGTGCATTGAAGTAAAAGAAGTCAAGAGGTCCAATTTGTTGCAAAATAAAATGGTTTTTAGTTTTGGAAAAGCAATGGCGTACCATTATTATTTTTTAATTATACAGGGTGAATCAAAAATCGATCACAAAACTTAAATGGGTGATTCTACTTGACAAAATAAGGGTAGAGCTTCATATAATTTTTTTCAAAATGTCATCGTTTTCGAGTTACAAGCCGTCAAATTTCAAGTTTTATTTTGGTTTTTCGCCATATTGCATTTATTTTTTAACCAATCCAGTTGATATTTAGCACACAAATCGAGCTTTGCAGTATCAAAAATTTTAGGACAAAAGTACTTTTTAAATACCGCCAGAGGGCACTATACCTAAAACTTAAAATTTTGTTACATCTTAACTTTTTATTTTGACAGATATCGCAAAGCTGCGGGCGCCATTTATAGACAATCAAAAACTTAACAAATAAGGTATTCTTTATTAAAATCGATAAACCTCACCGTTTAGGCACCAATAGACATCAAAGTTTTCATCAATTTCAATCAAATTACCTACATACATACAGGGTGTCCAGTAACTCAACCGACAAACTTAACCAAACGATTCTACAATAAAAAATTATAAAAAAACTTCTTTTTTTTTATATTTAACACACCGTAGTTCAAAAACTAAGACGTTTAGGACATATGTTTATATGAAATTTTTTTCTTATATTCTGTTGTAGAATCGCCTCGTAAAGTTTGTCGGTTGGTACTGGACATGTACCTATATATGTAGGTAATTTGAAATTGATGAAAACTTTGATGTCTATTGGTGCCTAAACGGTGAGGTTTATCAACTTTAACAAAGAGTACCCCTTTTCTTAAGTTTTTGATTGTCTATAAAATGGGACCCCTAGCTTTGCGAGTTATGATGTAAATTAATTTTAAGTTTTAGGTAAGTTTTAGGTAAAGTGCCCTCTGGTCGTATTTAAAAAAAAGTACTTTTATCTTAAAATTTAAGAATCTGCAAAGCTCATTTTTTGTCAAATATCAAGTGCATTGGTTAAAAAATAAATTCAATATGGCGAAAACACCAAAATAAAAATTGAACTTTGACGGCTTGTAACTCGAAAACGAATGACATTTAAAAATATATATATAAAGCTCCACCCTTATTTTGTCAAGTAGAGTCACCCTCTTAAGTTTCGTGACCAATTTTTGAATCACCCTGTATTTCTTTATGTTCGTATGAGCTCTATTATATTAAATATATGTATCAACGTGAATCAAATTTTAACGGCTGAAAATAAAAATTCAAGTGTTTTGTAATGTCTAGAATCACAATTTAAGTATCAAAACAGTAACCCAAAAATGTTTTTTTGTTGACCGGTGTAATGTGTCAGGCGCTTTGGACCTAAGTTAGGCCATCATCCGGACGACACTAAAAGTAAGTTATTAAATAGTTTTTGTACAATAATAACCAAAACAATCCAACTTATGTGCAAAAACAAATAGGTATTTACAGTTATTACTAACTTAACAAGTGTAAAAATACAATAACAATTTTTTTACACTTGTTAGGTTAGTAATAAATGGAATTACTATCTGTGATTTTAACAAGTAAGTTGGACTAGTACTTTGAATATTATTGAACAAAAACTATTTATTAACTTACTTTTAGTATTGTCCTGATAATGGCCTAGCTTAGGCCGAAAGCGCACGACAGATTTTAATTAAATTTTATATCTATTACCATTTTTTTTCGCTCCATGGTAAAGGTACACTAGCCAATAAACTTTAGAATAAAACTCTTTAGAAAACAAGAACTAAGAAAAAAATGACTTACAAATATTTTTTATTTTCATAAACGTCCGTCAGTCCAAGCACATGGGGATGATCTATTAGTTTCATTATGGCTATCTCCCTCTCGACCTGTAACAATACAAATTTATAAGAAGGGTTGATTTGTTCACGAAAAATTGGACAAAGGAGCAAGAAATTCCCTGGGTTGCTTGTCAATCATAAAAAGGGGGAAAAGTGTCTAGATATGTGATAATAAAGGCGTTGAAGATATGTTCTGTATTGCTTCGGCGGATTTATTTAATTGATGTTATTTATAGAGGTACACGACAAATCTGATCTTTTTTCCTAAATAACGAAATAAAGAAATAAAGAAAAACCCTCAAAACAACTCAAAAAATTTGAAACAAGTAACTAGAAAATTAAAAATCAACTTGACAACGGTGGTAGACTTGCCACCGAAATAATCTTAAAGCTTTTAAAATTTTTAAAAAACTAAAAATCTTATCAATCTATATATGTATTTAAAAAGAAAATTTTGGTAAAATTGTTTTCCTTAACTTTCTGCCGAAAAATAAGTTTCCTTAATACTACTTACTTTATCAGTTCGATAAATTTTGATTCTTGTATGTTCTTTTACACACATTTAAAACGAGAAAAAAAAATTAATTATTAGGCAGTAACAGTTTTCTAAATTACTTAAAAGTAGCAGCAAAATATTGCAGATTTTATATCAATAATATTACCAGTACAAGCGAGTTAAAAAAAATATGCAAAATACCCCAACCGATGCCAATGACAATATCGATTTTTAGGTTATTGGATAACGAAGGGCGATTGCTAAAAAGAGTTTTAACAGTTGCAAAAAAAAATCTGGTTAGAATTTTGGATGTTTTGTTTAATAAAAACATGTTTATAAAAACAAGGAAATGGTGGACATATTATTAACTTTAGTGATCCACAAGAAATTACAATAAAATATAACTGCCCTATTTGCAAATTTTTATACAAGGTGTCCTAGCCTATGTGGACAATCTCCCAAATTCATATAAAACACATAAAAATGTTATTACAGATTCCTATAAATTTATTTTCCAAAGCCCATGGTCAAGGTCATGTTAAGGTCAAATGATCAAAGATCATAAAAAGTATTCAAAATTGTGGTATCTTTAGGTTTCTGAATCCGAAGTCAAATTGACATTTTGACTCCATTAGGTCGAGGTCAAGGTTATATGAAAGTCAAATCATCAAAATTTGTCGAAAAACACACCATCATGGCATCTTTATGTCTTTGGGCTCGCTGAATCCAAATCCGGCCAAGGTCGAATCATCAGTAGTTATGGAAAAAAGACCACAATCCATGACTATCATG
>JACEGR010011974.1:0-13070 GCA_014170235.1 Listronotus bonariensis | reverse complement strand
CAATATCAACATTTAATCGGTTAATTTGGTTAAAAATCCGTAAAGAGGTCGTTGTTTAAGATGGACATCATGCCAAAGCCTTTGACGGGCTTTGGCATGATGTCCTTTGAATATATTAAGAGTCACGATTTGGAATTCACCTAGAAATCTTACAACTTTGGTTAAATATTACGAACGAAAGAAAATCTGCTGTAGATCTTCTATGATGTAATTTAAATCGCTTGTTTTAGACCTTTTTAAATACCTTAGGGTTCAAAAATTTACTAAAACTAAAAGTAGTAGTATATAGTATGTCCAAAAAGTCTAAAAACGCTTAGATATATGGGGGAGTAAATTTAAAGTTTTTATATTCAAATAGGATAAATATTCTTTTAATTTAATAAATGGATTTTAACTGTTTTTAAAATACCATGGTATGAAAGTCAAATTTTTCTCTTTAGGTTTTATTAGAAAAAAAAGATGTTCAATTTAGATTTAATTTAATTTTGACATAAGAAATACGTAGCCTAATTTAAGGTTTTAAATATTAAAATGTTCTATTTTAATAAAAATTAACATTTGGTGTACGAATTTTCTGTTCACAATCTTAACTGTCAATCCACTAGTTTAATATTTGCAAGGTGTAAAAGGTAATACTTAGGCACTTTACAAGATCGTTTGACTAAGTAAGGTTGCCTCATTACGTCACATATGTACTGCACTGCTGGTTCCTTGGCGCCAACATAGCAAACAAGGATGTTTAGACGGATAATACTATGAGGGCGAAAGAGCGCAATATACAATATTTAAAAATCAGCTAGAATGATCATTGTTAAATAATTTATTAATAGGAAATAAAGAAGTTACGGTAACAACTGGAATTAACAGTATTTAAAAGTATTTCTTTAATATTGACAAAAAACACAAACTACACTGTTAAAAACTTTAATAAATAATGAGCAAAATACATATGTGACGTATGGCCCGCCATCTTGCAAGGCTTACGAGGCAACCTTACCCAGTCAAATGATCTTGGGCACTTTACACCTAACATTTTTACTAAATTAAACGTTTGTTCTACTATTATTACTAAAAGAGAAAAGTTGGACTTATATAACATGATTGTATTGCAAAAAAAAATAGCGGAAATTTAATAATAAAAAAAATAGATATTTTATTTCATTTAAATTTAAAAACTTTAAATTGATATTTGCAAAACTAAAGTTTTGGCAAAATTGCCGATATCAACACTAAATTTAGGGTATGGTTTTACTCTGAAGTACCGAATTACGTTAAGTTTGGATCACTATTCTCTAAGATATTTGAGCATCTTTGGGCATTTTGGATACATTGTATTTCTACAACCAGAAGAAGAGCTTAAGGAGCTTTCTTGGGGATCGGATAAATAACTGCATCTTACAGCTATCCATACAAATATCCATGTCAAAAGAGGTTAAAGGTATCTGCTAGTTTGCTATTTAGTTCACACAACTTCTTGTTTTTTTTTTTATCTTTGGACAAACCACGAAGGCTAAATGCCTAAATACTAACGTGGGTGTCTTAAGCGAGGTAAGAGAGAGTTTGTTGACACGGGACTTAAACACTTGAAGATTTGGGGGAAGGAAAGACCTCCGCGGGCAGCAGGTTCCACAAGCTAGAAACTCTAGGGATAAAAGAACGAACAAAGTGGGAAGTTCGGGGCCTGTCCAGTTGGACCGTATAGGGATGCATACGCGCGGAACCACGAGTTCCTCTGTTGGGAACCGTAAGTGGAGGAACTATAGTGGACAGTTCTTCAGAGCAGAAGCCATGGAAGTACCTTTGAAAATGCGATAAATCCCCCACAGCCCGACGATCTGCAAGAGAGGGAAGCCTTTCTTTCTGTAAGTGAAGGATCATTAATGAGACGAATAGCTCTTCTTTGAATAGAATCAAGAATGCTTAGGGTTGTGGGGGACGCCAAGCCCCAGATATGAAAACAATATTCTAAGGGAGGTCGGATTTGGGACACATACAAAGTATATAAATTAGAAGGGGAAAAATACTTTTGGCTCGAAAGAGAAATCCAAGCTTTTTGAAGCTGCCGATGCCGTGGCTATAGATACAATGTGTTTATGCCAGTTAAGGTTACTTTCAAATGTGACGCCCACAAGATTGAAGGTGTCTTTGTTCTGTAAAACTTGGCCGGTCATAAGTAGAGGATGAGTATTTGATGACTCTTTTCGCGACAAGAAACATGATTGTGTTTTGGATGCATTAAAATGGACGAGATTTTTAGCGCCCCAATCCAATATTAAATTAAGATCCTGCAAAAGAGATATCTGCATCGCTCTGCGTTTGTTTTCCAAGTCAGGTTTAGTAATGGGTTTAGGAACCTGAAAACTGGAGTGAAGGGTACTATCGTCGGCGAAACTATAAATGGAATTAGTTGTGGACGAGAGAAGGTCGTTGATGTAAGAAGAAACAATGTTGTTGCCAGAACTGAGCCCTGAGGGACTTCAGCATTTACTTGGCGAAAGCTTGAAGAATGGCCGTCCACAATAACTGATATACGACGATCAGATAGATAACTAGAGAGCCAAGTACAGAGTTTAGTTGGAAGACCATAGGAGGGAAGTTTATTAAGAAGTGCGGCATGCCAGACCTGGTCAAAAGCTTTGGATATATCAAGAGCAACGATCTGGGACTCACCTAGAAACTCAAGAGACTTATTTCAGTAGTGTGATACGAAGGAAAGAAGATCTGCTGTAGATCTTTTGTGGCGAAATTCATACTGCCTATCATGCAATTTTTTTCTAAGTACTTAAGAATTTGTGAATTAATTAATTTTTCCATTACTTTGCTTAGTGTTAAGAAAAAAATAATGGACTTGATGGGTTTAATTTTATTATTAGTATTGTTACTTTAAAATAATACAGCACAAACTGTTTTTTTTTAACAAGTTTTAGAATTCACACTCGTGTAATCTTTACCAACTAAACATATCATTTTTAAACGATGCCTAATGACACAAAAGGAGTTAATTCAAAGTTATATCCTGTTAATTTTCACGTCCATGCTTCCACATAATATACAATAAGAGCTTGTATTTTCAGAATAATGTCGGGAATAACTTAATTTTAGACAATTGTATTCGGTCTTTTACCCTTAGACTAGCAAAATAGATCGTCTAATTATTACAAAGACTTGTTTAATTTTGCTTTTGTGATTCACAAATACAGGGTGGCCTACCATATTCGACACGGTCTGTAGCTGGATAACCAAGGGGTTTAAAAATAAATAAATACTGGAACATATACAGGTCGGATAAGACCACTGTATAAAATTATTTTAGTCTATACAAGGTATCTCAAAAGAGTGTGACGAATCAAAGTTATATTTTTTAAATGGAACACCCTATATTTTTTGACGGTTTTAGACTCTACTTTAAAAAATAACTTATGTGTGTTGATAGTACTAAGCGTCTAATTTTATTCATTCTTGTGATATTTGATTTTTTTGAAAAATGCAGAGGTAAAATTAAATTGATTTTACTTTAACACTTTTAACACTTTAAACTTTAAAATGTGTAACAAGATTAGAAAAATCTGCTATATCATACGTAGGTCAAACCAAGATAAAATATTGTACAGGGTGATCAAAAAATAATTTCAATTTTTCAGAAAATCAAATAGCCATATCTCTCTTATTTTAAATGGAACACCCTGTATTTTTTACGTCACATGATGATACAATCAAATTTGTAAAAACAATCTGTTTTTACAAATTTTTAGTCCAAATGTATGTAGTTTAATTAAAGTTGGCTGTGACATAGCAGCCATTAATATTTTTCTTAAGAAAATAAAAACGCCCATTTATTGATTACTAGTGTTTTAGTCAGTTTAAAAGAAATTTCGATGATTTTAAATAAAAACCCTTCTTCTACAACAACAAGATGATATAATACTGGTAGGATGTAAAAAAATGGTTTACTTTAGTCTAGAGTTAATCCTATATTCCAGGAGAAACCATCTGATATCCTACATAGTTGCTTTAAAAAATTTGACACAGTGATTATGGATAATGGAAGAAACGAGTTATAGGTCACAGAATGTCGTCATAGCTGACCAGAGGCGTTATTAGGATTGTTTAAAAACACAAGTTTTATTATTATTTTTTATTATTTATTTTTTATTATTATATTTATAATTATTTTATTATTATATTTATAATTATTATATTTATATATATTATTATATTTATATATATATAATTATTATATTATTATATTTATAAGCAACTAATGATTTTTTTTGTGAATAAAAATAGTGGCAGATAATACAAAATCTTTTAGTTTTGTGTTTTTTTTCCAACAAATTTACATTTTGCAATAATAGTTATATCACAGCCTACTTACATTTAAATAGACAATTGGAATAAAAATATGTTAAAATGGAATTTACTTAAAAAATATAAAAGATAGGTATAGGCAACCTATACACTATTTGAAAGAGCATTTGGTTTGTCATCATGTGGTCTAAAAAAATACGGGTGTTCCATTTAAAATAAGAGAGATATTGCTATTTGACTTTCTAAAAAATTGAAATTATTTTTTGATCACCCTGTATAATCTATGATCTCGATATGACCTACGTATGATAACGCAGACTTTTCCCAATCTTGTGACAAATTTTAAAGTTTAAGGAGTTTATATTATTAAAATAAAATTAATTTAATTGCACCCCTGCATTTTGAAAAAAATCAAATATCACAAAAACGAATAAAATTAGACACTTGGTACTATTAACAAACTTTTACATTGTGGCCAAAATCGTAAGGGTTACAGACACGTAACCTGCCTAGTCCGAAACTCGAAACATGTGTTTAAGAGTTATGGTGTCATGACTGTAAGCCAGGCTCGTACGCAAAAATTTGAGGGGGGAAGACAACAAAGTAAAAACAAAGTCAACCTGAAAGAATCGAAGAGCAAATAAAAGTGGTCCTCACCATTAAAATAACAACGAAAGATCCTAACTTTTCATATACATTTTTTTCCTGGAAGGTAAAACGCTACAAAAACCTATTCAACCCCCCTTCGTACGGCTCTGCTGGAACCCTTACGATTTAAACTATTTTTTTATGTAGAACCTAAAACCGTCATAAAATATAGGGTGTTCCATTTAAAAAAATATAACTTTGATACGTCACACTTTTTTGAGACATCCTGTATAGAGTAAAATAATTTTATACTGTGGCCTCATCCGACCTGTATATGTTTCAGTATTTACTTTTTAAAAACCCCATGGTTATCCAGCTACAGACCGTGTCGAATATGGTGGGGCACCCTGTATAGTACATTACATATCGAGGTGAAAAGTGATTTGTTACAGTTAAAAGAAAACAAGGGTTAATCAAGGCTTGCAGCTCCAAGCTGAACCATTCCTCGAAACAATGGTGATGTGTGTGTATTGTAACTTGTAAGGTATTCCAAAAATTATGATTTATCAAATCCTGCGTTTTGGTTTGGAGCTCCGCGTCATTTTTGTAGTGCATTACATTTCCTTGGAAAATGTGTTTTGGATTTGTTTAAATACTGATGTTTGTGGTAGTAACAAAATCCAAATTTAAAAATACTAAATTTAAAAGGAAAATCAATTTTTAAAGCCTAATTACATGGAAACGGCTTATGTCACAATTTACGAAGTGGAGGTTCTTGGGAAGGAGTGAAGTTTTTTAATAAGAATTCGTATTGGTTAAATTTTTTAGATTAACTATTTGCAAGTTTTGCACAAAAAATAGATTGTTGTAAAAAAACTTTTGATCGCCAACGTGAACCTCCTAATAATAAAACTAGAGGCTCAGTTATGCTTTTTTGGTGACATTTGTTAAAAGATATGTTTCCTAGTATATTATGGAACAAGCACGAATTGTTACTTATTTCTCACGAGTATTACTTCTGCAGCACGGACTGCAGGCGAGTGCTGTAAGTCATACGAGAGAGAAATTAGAATTTCGTGTGAGTTGCATCCTATACTCTTTCTACGACCAGAAAATATTTTAAAACAATTTTTTGTGGATTTACATCAGTGCAAATATTAAATTTAATTTTCCTGATTTGTGACAGATTAATTATTTATCAGTCATGGCATAAGCGATATTATAGCAAACTATCCAACTACCAATTTTTATTAGAATAATATGATTAATTTTATTTAAATTATTACTAGTTCATTTTATGTACCTTTTAGATATTTTTACACCCAAATGTAACTAAAAATAGTGACATATCTAAATAGTCATAATTAAAAAACGAGGTTGTCGAAAACATACAAATTAAATAAAAAAGTATCACCTGGGCCATGGGTAATGGATGTGGGTAAACGCTGTGAGTAATGAGTCATGTTACCTGTTTAAAATAATAATAATGATGCATAGGTCAAAGTTAAATGGTAAAATTAAATAAAAAAGTATCATCTTGGCCATGGGTAATGGATGTGGGTAATAGATGTGAGTAATGAGTCATGTTACCTGTTTAAAATTGCAATAATGATGCATATATGTCAAAATTAAATGGTAATTTTAGAGAAAAGGCTATATTTACTATTTAAAATTCATTTACCTAGAAAAATGACTGTGATATATTTGATAACATATTACGCGTACAGTGACTTTTGCGAACTGCAGTAAAAAGCACAGGCACATGTAATTTGATTGGTGCGAAGCTCTATAGACCAGTGGCGTAGCAACAGGGTCGTTCCTCGGGTGTCTTGCGCCGTGGTGCAAAACATTATCATGTCCATTCTCTATTCAAGATTTCCACATTGATGTTTTTTCTTTTTTCGTCCTACTATGTTTTGCAGAGTAAAAAAGAAAGGTTTCACTTTTTAATCACACTCCATTTCTATCTCTCGCCCTTAATTTCAAACTTTCCGCCCTTTATTTTACAGTTTTCCGCCCCTGAAACTTTGCGCCCTGGTGTCTTGCACCACTTACACTACCCGCTAGGCACGGCCCTGCGTAGCAACTATGAAGCTAGGCGGGGCTGTGCCTGCTTCCCCAAGCTCAAGGGGGCCTCTTGCAGTTAAGAGGGGCCCCCAGGCTTGGTACTGGAATTCTGAAAACAAATGTGGTAAAGAGTGAAGGTGAAGACCTTTTTTTTGATCCCAAAATATTTTGGGGTAGTCATTATGTGATTATGTGAACACCCTGTATAGGGGTATATGGGTTTTATTATTTTAATATGTATTTAAATATGTTGGCATTGAAGAAATCACATCCAAGAAATTAAAACAAATAATCGAAAAATAGTGCAAGGCTTTTTGTCAAAAAGACTAGGTCATATTATTTTATTCAGAGTCAACTACGTGCTAAGTCACCAAAATATTAAGTTGAACTTGATATATATACAGAAATTGTCCTAATAATAGAGAGAAAAGAAGTTAGAAAAATATTAGATAAGAAGTAGTTAGTGAAGTCAAGTATAAAGTTAAAGTTTTAGTTAAGCCCCGTACGGGCTACCCCTAGTGGGGGTATGCCCGTACTAAATTTAGTTAGTCAAATAAGTTAAGTTGGCATTTAAAAAATGCAAAGTCAGTTTTGATAGTCCACCGGTCTCATTGTCCCAAGAAGATAGTTCCATATGGTACATTGGTCCAAGTGACGTAAAGTGGCCCTATGTATATTTCAAAATTATACGTCACAATATTGTTAAAATAAAGATGTTTTTATAACATAGAGACCTTTTTTTGTTTTTTTTGCTCTTTATATTTTTACTGTCCTTGCATTTGTCTAAAAATTGCTTAGGTAACTAGAATAAAATGCTAATTCACTAGTCAAATAGCATCTGCCTAGACTATTTTCATTTAAAAATGCCTTTTTTGCCCAGGCAGAAAGCAATTGCCTAGACAAAAGCCATTTTCCTAAAATTACCATTTGATTGCGACACATACAGTGTGTTCCAGGATAGGTGTTACAAAAGGACAAATAGACCAAAAGTTTGGAATTTTTACACGTCCTTTTGGGAAAACTGATCGCATGGCCTAAAACTTATAACAACATACAAAATTTTACTCCTATTAGTAATATACAGGGCGAGTTATAACTAAAAATATGAAAAATGACCAGGAATAAAGTATATTTATTTTTAAAAATAGGATAAAATTGTATTAGTAAATGTTGTACAGAATTAAATTTTATGTCAAAATTTAAAGCTAAAGAATTAAAGTTAAAAACATATTTTTGCTAATTTTTTCATTATGCATTAACAGTTTTTAAAATACTTGGCTTAAGGCAGTGAATTAAAAAAAACTTAAAATTATTAACTTTAATTATAAATTGTGCTTTCTCTTACCCATTATTTAAGTTCAATTTTTTATTGTAAAACATTAACAATCATATTTTTTTACCCTTATGCTTTAACTTTAAATTTTGACATAAAATTTAATTTTCTACAACATTTACTTATACAATTTTGTTCTATTTTTCTAAATAAAAGTAGTTAGCTCTTGGGCACTTTTCATATTTTTAGTTATAACTCGCCTGTATATTACCAATTGAAGTAAAATTTTGTATTTAGTAGTTTTAGACCATACAAACTGTTTTCCCAAAATTCCGTTTTAAAATTCAAAAGTTTTTGGTTTATTTATCCTCTTGTAACACCTATCCTGGGACACACTGTTTATTGTTTAAGAGTAAAAAAATTGTTTATTTATCACAATAAGAAAAATTGATCCAGAGCCCGCTCGTCTAACACATTGTATCATTTCATCTCTCTCGAGCACTTCCAAATTGAATCTGGCAATTAAGCGGGTCCAGAAAGTCTGGCAGAAAGTCTCATAGCCATGCTCCAACATCATAATCTATTTACAAAAGCTCCATTCTCGTAATTCTGACTTCGTAATTCCAGTTTTCGGGAACTGAATGCTCTCCGGCTTGTACTTTTCCTGTTTTCTTTGGATTTACTATGCTCTGTGAAATAGTAGCACTATCCAGTTGCAAATTCTGATTATATTTATTTGTCTTAATTTAGTTCCATTTTCTTCGGTATGTTTTGGAACTTGTTTTACTTACTACTTTGTTTATTGTCTTTGGATTTTAAAGATGTAATATGTTGTAACGTATGTCCTAAAAGTTTTGGCACACAATATTTATCGGTTTTTTTTAATGAAGAAATTTATTTAAACACTAACGAGTTATCATAAATTACAACTCAATACTTAACTAAACTATACTATCGAATTATGTGGAGTGGCCCATTCTGCTCTACCAGACGCAAATTTCTTCGAATGTCTCTCATGAGGTCCTGGACGCAATTCAGTTCAATTTCTCTTAATTTCTCGTAAATTCGCCGTTTTAATTGTTCCTCATCTTGTTGGTTGACATGGTATTCCCTGCTCGCACTCCGCTATTGTTCTATAAATGGTTCTGCGTCCAATGTTTTCATTCTGGAATATTCGACAGATTTCAGCTTTGGGTATCCGCCCAACTAACTTGTAGATACTTTTTTCTTATTTCTAATTTATACGACATCTTAAAGCGAAAATTTCAAAATAAATAAATCTCAACTGACAGTAAATAAAGTAAATAAACTTTTGTTTTCAAAGGCAACTTGATATTATTTTGTTTTTGTTAAAATTAAAGACAATGAGTTTTGTGCCAAAACTTTTAGGACATACGTTACTTATCTATAGTATAGACACAAAACTTTATTAAATAAAAATACAGAATATTTCACTATTTACTAGCATATTTTAAAGTAAAAATAGGACTTTTTATCCATAAAAATGAGTCTCTAAATGCACACCTTCGAGCTAGAGCCTTTGAAACTTGCGTAAAGCAATCAATTATTTTAAATTGTTCGGATTTTCTGCGTAAAATCTTGCGAAAATTAGTACACGTTTGTTGCTCTACTTATTTTTATTTAAAAAAAGGTTAAAATTCAATTTAAAGTAAGATTGTAGATGAGTTCAGTAAGGTTACTCTTTGTCCCCATGCAACAATAACGCCAATATCTTCATATTTTTAAAAATGCTTTTATTTCATTAACTGCAATTTTAAACACGTAAAATGGGCATAATTTACAATTATTATTAAGAAAATATTGTGAACACCTAGTATAAAGAAAAGTATACATTTTGGGAATTTTAAAAAAATATGCATATTTGGGAAATTTAAATTTTAATTGGGTTACTTAACATTGGGAAATTTGGTACATAAAACAATACGTGAGGTGTCAACATCGTTTTGATGAACTCTGGTGTCAAGGTTTAAAAAGTATAAATCAAACAATTTTCTAGGTTACTCTTATAATAATAAAACAAAAACATTAAACAAGCGGAGTCGCCTAGAAATGCAAAACAAATACTGGAAAATTTGATATTTAAAGAAGAGAGAAAGAAATTAAAGGGGATTGGTTTATCAGAGAAGAAAGAGTTAGTAAAGTGAAGTAAAAAGTTAAAGTTTGAGTTAAGCCCCGTACGGGCTATCCCTAGGGATATGCCCGTACCAAATTTAGTTAATCAAATAAGTTAAGTTGGTTTTTAATGCAAAGTTAGTTGTGATGGTCCACCGGTCTCATTGTCCCAATAAGATAGTTCCATATGGTACATTTGCCCAGTGACGTCAAGTAGTATTTCAAAATGTCAACGTCACAATATTCCAGAAGTAATCCCAAAAAGTACGTCGCACTGTATGTCCCTTAAACCACTGCGATAAATAGATCCTGTATGATCTAAATTTTACTTAAGCATCACAAATTAAACAAAAGTAAACGATGTTTTATCATTTTTTTATCTTTGGACAAACCACGAAGACTAAAAGCCTAAATATTAACGTACCGTGGGTGTCTTAAGCGAGGTAAGAGGAAGTTTGTTGACACGGGACTTAAATACTACTGG
This sequence comes from Listronotus bonariensis, assembly GCA_014170235.1. NCBI lineage: Eukaryota > Metazoa > Arthropoda > Insecta > Coleoptera > Curculionidae > Listronotus > Listronotus bonariensis. The sequence goes on along the minus strand of JACEGR010011974.1, from coordinate 2,217 downwards.
CAATGATTTGTTTTCGAGCTAGTGTTACCTTAGATAACACTTTTGCTCCTCTTTTTGTAGGATTTCGCGGGAGAGAAGACGTTTTTCTAGGAAGTGTAAGCATAGAAGAAAAAGTGCTTTTCTGATTGGTTTTTGACCTAGAGGAAAAGGTTTTGTATTTGTTGACTATTTGAAGGGGTGATTAGATGGCCTGTGAAGTGGGTTTAGAAGACTGCAAATTTCGCTAAAAAGCAATCTTTGCAGAGCTCTGGCTTCGGCCGTGGTTGTAGTCAGACTGATGTGGGAGTGGGCGGGGCTTAGAAATTGGGTGCAGAGTATATCTGGGCGGTCGGACCGAGGACTGAACGGTTTGGTGTTTCTCGGGGATTGCGAGAAGGTTTTTTTGAAAGGGGATTCAGGCTTGAAAAAGAAATTGGTCTTTTGACGCTGGATTTCGGTCTTGGGTTTTGGAAGATTTTTAGGAGAACTAAAAGTGCAAGCAAAAGGATAGGAAAGTGTGTTTTTTGTTGTGTTTGTGTGTGTATGAAAGTGTGCATGTTGTTACTTAGAGAATTGGGTTTCTAAGATTTGTGTATGTGTTGTTTTGATTAGGCAAGTAATCAAAAATGTCGTGTATGAGTGGGTTTGTGTGAATGTCTGTTTTTGAAAAGAAATTTTCATATCTTTTCTGTAGGTGTTGTTTTAGAGTGTCTATACGTAGGTCCGTGTGGATGTCCACGTTTCTTACGTACCAGGGGGCTTTGCAAATACGACGAAGTGTTTTATTTTGGAAGGATTGGGCCTTTTGGAAGTATGTTTTTGCAGCTTTCGACCAGGCAATCATGCCATAAGTCAGGGTGGGGAGGATAATTTGTTTGTAAATTAGTAATTTGTTTGAAAGCGAAAGTTCGCTGCGGTAGGAGAGTAGTGGGTATAGCATACCAAGCTTTTTATTGCAGGTGGCGATTTTATGTTTTATATGGGGGAGCCAAGAAAGTTTGTTGTCAAATAGTAAACCCAGATAAACTGCTTGGTTTTGCCAGTTTATCAAGGTATTGTTTAAGACAAGATTTACAGGGTTTTGGGATCTTTTGCGCGTAATGAAGAGCGCTTGGGTTTTGTCGGGGTTGACTTTAATTTTCCATTTTTGGAACCAGGCTTGAAGGGTGTTAAGATGATTTTGCATGTGTGCGGCGATCCTTTGTTCGCATTTGCCGGAGCTATACAAGCAAGTGTCATCCGCATACAATGCAAGGTGTGTGTTTGCGACTTTTGGAATGTCGGCTGTGAATAAGGTGTATAGGAGGGGCTTAGGACTGCACCTTGAGGTACACCTGCTGTCATGACTCTAGGTGCGGAGTGTGTGTTGTTTACGCTTGTCACAAAGCTTCTTTCATTAAGAAAGCTGCCTATGAGTTGCGTAATCCACAACGGAAGTTGAAACTGGACGTGCATTTTATAAAGTAGGGCGCTGTGCCAAACTTTATCAAATGCTTTTTGGATGTCTAGGCAAACAAAGGCTGTGGAGTGTCGTCTGTTTAGACTGTCAATGCAGTGCTGAGAAACCCTTGCGAGTTGATGTTCGGTTGAATGTTCGGGCCTAAACCCAAACTGCTCGTCTGGGATGACGCGCCTTTCTGTTGCGGTGTCTACAATGTACGAGTATATTGTTTTTCCGCAACTTTGGACATGTTGGGTAATAGACTGATTGGCCGCCAATTTGCCGGGATTGTGAGATCTTTGCCTGGTTTGGCAATGAGTATAATTTTCGCCTTTTTCCAGGAAGTGGGAAAATAGCGTAGTGACATCGTAGCATTTATGATTTTGGCAAAGAAGTCGAGGGTTTTGTCGGGAAAATTTTTTAATGCTTCGTTAGGGATGTCGTCAAGGCCTGGGGCTTTACGGTTATCTAGGAAGTGAATGATGTTTTTCACTGCCTCGGGGGTGGTCTGCGGTATTTCAGCTTGGTCTGCTAGGGGTAAATTTTTAATTTGATTTGCATGTATGTTGATGCCGCGATCGAAATTTTGATCGTCTTGCGGTGAAATATTTAACGAAAATTGCTCTGACAGTGAGTTTGCGAAAGCTTCCGCCTTCGCCTCACTAGTGAAAGCGTCTCCGTCGGGGGTTTGAAGTACGGGTATGGGGGGTGCCTCTTGTTTTGAAGTATTTGCAGATTCTGAAGAGGGAGGGACTTAAATACTTAAAGATTTGGGGGAAGGAAAGACCTCCGCGGGC
>JACEGR010011973.1:0-13072 GCA_014170235.1 Listronotus bonariensis | reverse complement strand
TTTTTTATCTTTGGACAATCCACGAAAGCTGAAAGCCTAAATACTAACGTACCGTGGGTGTCTTAAGCAGGGTAAGAGGAAGTTTGTTAACACGGGACTAAAAAACTTGAAGATTTGGGGGGAAGGAAAGACCTCCGCTGGCAGCAGGTTCCATAGTCTAGAAACTCTAGGGATAAAAGAACGAACGAAATGGGAAGTTCGGGGCCTGTCCAATTGAACTGTATAGGGATGCATACGCGCGGCACCACGAGTTTTTCTGTTGGGAGCTGCAAGAGGAGATCTCACACAGCTTGACGATGGGCAAGAGAAGGAAGTCTTTGAGTAAGTAAAGGATCATTAATAAGACGAACAGCCCTTCTTTGAATGGCATCAAGAATGCTGAGGGTTGTAAGGGATGCCATTCTCCAGACATGAGAACAATATTCCAGAGAGGGTCGAATTTGGGACACATACAAAGTGTATAAATTGGAAGGAGAAAAATACTTTTTGGCTCGGAAAAGAAATCCAAGCTTTTTGTAGCCGCGGTGGCTATAGATACAATGTGTTTATGCCAGTTAAGGTTATTCTCAAATGTGACGCCCACAAGGTTAAATGTGTCCCCGCTCTGCAAAACCTGGCCACTCATAAGCAAAGGATAAGTGTTTGATGATTTTTTTCGCGACAAGGAACACGATTGTGTTTTGGATGCATTAAATTAAACGAGATTTTTGGCGCCCCAATCCAATATCAAATTGAGATCCTGTGAAAGAGATATCTGCATCGCCCTGCGTTTGCTTTCCAAGTCGGGTTGAGAGATTGGTTTGGGAACCTGAAAAGTGGAGTGAAAGGTACTATCGTCAGCATAACTATGAATGGGATTGGTGGTGGAAGAAAGAAGGTCGTTGATGTGAAGAAGAAACAAAGTTGGTGCTAGTACTGAACCCTAAGGCACTCCAGCATTAATTTCGTGAAAGCTTGAAGAGTGGCCATCAACAATGACTGATATACGTCGATTAGAAAGATAACTGGAGAGCCAAGAGCAGAGTTTAGTTGGAAGACCGTAGGAGGGAAGTTTATTAAGAAGTGCGCCATGCCAGACTTGATCGAAAGCTTTAGATATATCAAAAGCAACGAGGGGACTCACCTAAAAACTCAAGAGACTTGTTTCAGTCGTGTGAAACGAAGGAAAGAAGATCTGCTGTAGATCTCTTGTACGAAATCCGTATTGCCTGTCATGTAAAATTTTATGTTTTTCTAAATACCTAAGAATTTGCGAGTTAATGGATTTCTCCATTACTTTACAAAGCATTGAGAGAAGTGAAATGGGTCTATAGTTGGATGAAAGAGATTGAGATCCTTTCTTGGGAATAGGCTGGACACGTGCAGCTCTCCAGCTGTCTGGAAAAATACCCGTGTCATAAGAAATTCGAAAGAGCCTGGTTAAAATAGGTGCAAGTTCAGGAGCACATTTTTTTAAAACGATTGCTGGTATTCCATCTAGCCCAGACGATTTCTTGGTATTAAGAGAAATAAGGATACGCTTAATGTGTTTTACCTTAAAAATAATATTGGACATTTTGTGAGGAACTGGGGGAACAGTTGGAATTGGATGATTGACAGGTGGATGAAGAGTTGAATTGGCAGCAAATTGTTTAGCAAATAGTTCGGCCTTTCCTTTAGATGTAGAAATAATTTCATCTTCCAAAGTTAATGGTGGAAAAGAACTGGTACAGAAATTTCTACTGATGTTTTTGGCAAAGGACTAGAAGAATTTGCTGCCATTTGAGCAAGAAAGTACTTTGTTTTTGATACGGTTATCAAAGGACTCTTTGGCTTCTAAGATTGTTTGGTGGTAGTGGTTTCTTATATTTAATCATTTTTCTCATAAACAAAATAACACTATTCAAATACTTTTTCGACAAATTTCCAAAGAATTAAATAGCACAGTAGACGCATATGAAAAATTAAAATCATTGGCTTTATTTTTTTGTACATTTCCTAAAATAAGTAATAATTACCAAGACCACACTTTAACTTATAATAAAGCTCTTTTATTTTGTACCAAAAATACAGAAACTGTATTTAAAAATTGTTTTCAATTTGTTAAACATAATTTAACAGGGTCTTCACACATTCAGAGTCAATGAGACGTAATCATAAACCAATATAATGCATGCATTAAAATCTAACAACATTGCTGTTAAGTTTCCTGAAGTTAAAAATACTTTTGTGGCATCTAATCTATTTCTAAATTTGCAATTAAAACATTTAAAGTCTTCAGAAAAAATCCAGGAAGACCTTAAGGAACCTGTAGTCTTTAAAGATTTAGTTTCTCAAGAAACACATGTAATAAGCACTGTTGTATTTTCTTTTATATTTGTAGTAATATTAGTTTTAGTTATTTGTTTATGGAAAAAGGTTTATAAATCCATACCCATAAAAACATTTCAAAATATTATCAACGAGGGCGTTGAAAAATTTTAAAGAGGGAGGAGTCATATACCAAGAACGAAGAACCCTAACAAGTTACTATAAACAATGATTATTAAGCATTTATTATTATTGTAACATTTAAACAATTATAGATTTCTAGGTTCAATATAATTTTAATAGTTAGTTAGTATTAAGTCATATCTTGTACTGTAAAGTCCATTTTTAGAAATAAATTGTTTATTTAGAAGTTGCTCCGCTGGTTTGAATTTATAATTCTTGATCTCAAACGGTTGTAAGTAGGGGACGGCTAGACTAATTTTCAAAAATATCGTTGGGTAAAGAATTAAAGGACCTTTAAACCGAGGTGCTACCATGACGTACTGGGTCACGTGACATAAATTTACTCGACCTCGATATCTTGTCCCATTTAAAAGATAAAGGGGGAAGGACTTTTATTATTCTCACTGTATTAAAGTTAGGAAATTAATCATGTAAAATTTGTAATTAAAACGACATTAAGACCTTGCGATACTATGGAAACAAAATTATTAAATATCTGTCAATGAGATTTTGTACTTGACGGATTTAAAATAAAAATTTGTAACTAAAAGTGATTGTTGAATAGTTATTTTGAATATTATATAGTTAAAAAAGTCTAATTGGGCTTTTGTTATACAGGAAATGTAAGTTCTGTATAATAAAGTATTCTAAAATAAAATATCTAAGTACCTTTAATTACGTGTATGTATGTCCAGGAAAAAAGTAATTTCGTGAAAAGTAACATTTTAGTACCTATCAATAGATATAAAATGTTAATTTTTTCCCATCACGAAAAATAGTTGTCTCTCGACGCAAAGAGAAGGAAAACAAAAAACTAGGAGCTATAGTTGATTTTTTTCTCCAGTACATACCATTTTTTTCTGTGATGGAAAAGACCACGACTTAATGTTAAAAAAAAACATACATATTAAGTATAATCATGTAAAATTTAAAGTTTTAAACTGTTCGGCTGTTGTCTTTGAAATGATACTTAGACCTTGCGTTTATATGGAAACCTTTAAATAAAGTATTCTGTCAATGTAGTTTTGTAATTTGACGGACCCAATAAAAATTTGTAACTAAAAGTGATTGTTTAGTACTTATTTTAAATATTATAAAGTTAAAAACTGTGTAATTGGAGTTTTGATATACCTTAAGGAAATATAAGTACTGTATAATAATTATTCTAAAATTAAATATCTATAATTACGTTTATGTATGTCCGAGTAAAAAGTATTCACTTTTCTCCCACGTAAAAAATTGTCGTTTTATAAAAAGTTGCGTTTTAGTACCTGTCAACAAGGATAAAATGTTATTTTTCTCTCATCACGGAAAAAAATATTTACTTACTGCCTTAATACATAATGTCATTTTTTTATGTTCTAAATTAAAATAAAACATGTCTGAACTAAATCTGCCGCCCCTAAAAGTTTTGCCGCCCCTAAAAATTTGCCGCCCTTGGCTCCAGCCTACTTAACACGCTGCTTCAAAAAAGCTAGGATTTCTCTTTTGAGCCAAAAACTATTTTTCCGTAATTTATATACTTTGTGTGTGTGTGTATCCCAAATCCGACGTACTCTAAAGTTCTGTTTTCATATTTGGAGAATGATATTCCCAACAACTCACATCATTCTTCATTTTATCCAAAGAAGAGCGCTTCCCTTATTAATGATTCCTTGCTTACAGATTGGCTAACTTCTCTTGCCCATCGTGGGGCGGTAGAAGACTTTTTATAGACACTTCCACGGCTTCTGCTCTGATGAGTTATTCAGTATAATTCCTTAACTTGCAGCTTTCAACAGAAAAACTCGTGGTGCCGCACGTATGCATTCTTGTACAGTCCAACTAGACACGCCCCGAACTTCCCATTTATCCCTGGAGCGTCTGGAATGTGAAATCTACTGCCCGAGGAGGTCTTCCCTTCCCCTCCTAATCTTCAAAAATATTTATGTCCCGTGTTAACAAACTTCGAAATTCTCTGGATCTCTTTCTTACCTCCAACCCCAAACTCTATCAAGCATCTGTTACAGCTCCCCTAGGTCGCTCAGATCATGGCTTAGTTACTATATCTTATTTTGCACATCCCGAAGAAGATGAATGCATGCCATCACGTACCGTATGGCACTACAACTCAGCCGACTGAGATTGCCTGAGGAACTTCTTCGCCACAGATTCCATCTGCTTTTCTTCTTATGATCTTTCCGAAATTTGCAGGAAACTGATTGAATCAATTCAATTGGGCATTGAAACCTATATTCTACCCACCATCAAGAACCCCAAACCATCCAATAACAAACCCTGGTTTTCTAAATCTTGCGATAAAGCTTTACTTCTAAAAGTTCAGGGTCACAAGAAGTTTCTACAAAATCCTAGTCCAGAAAAAACGCACAGACTAGCACTAAAGCAAGAAACTACTACAATCAAACAATTTTAGAAGCCGAAGACTAGATCATTAATCGCATAAAAAACAAAGTTCTTTCTTGCTCAAATGCCAATAAATTTCTCTGGTCTTTTGCGAAAACATAAGTAGATTTTTTTGAACAAGTTCTTTTTCACCACTAACTTTTAAGAAAAAATTATTTCTACCGCTAAACAATTGCTGCCAATTTAACTCTCTCCCGTAAATCATTCAATCCAGCTATTGCCCAAGTTCCTCATAAAACACCCGATATAATTTTTAAGGGTAAACACATTAAGCGTATCCTTTCTTCTCTTAACACAGTAAATCATCTGGGCTGGATGGCATACCAGCAGTCGTTTTTAACACAATTGCTCCAGAACTTGCACCCATCTTGACTCGACTCTTTCTTACGACACAGGTATTTTTCCGGAGAGCTGGAAAGCTGCACGTGTTCAACCTTCTCCCAAGAAAGTATCTGAATCTCTTGTATCTAACTTTAGACCAAGTTAACTCTCAGTTCTTTGTAAAGAAATGAAGAAATTTATTAACATACAAATCCTTAAGTATTTGGAAAAACACCAGATCTGCATTACAGTCAGTATGGCTTTCGCCGCAAAAGATCTACAGATGATCTTCTTTCCTTCGTATCACTCTGATGGAATAAGTCTCTTGAGTTTGTGTGTGGGCCCAGATCTTTGCTCTTGATATATACAAAGCGTTTGACCAGGTCTGGCATGCCGCGCTACTAAAAACTTTTCTCCTATTGTCTTTCAACTAAACTCTGAACTTGTGGATGGCCACTCTTCAAGCTTTCACCTAGTAAATGCTGCGTCAGGGCTTTATACTGGCACCAATATTGTTTCTTCTTTACATCAACGACCTTCTCTCGCCCGCAACTAATTCCATTCATTGTTTTGCGGACGATAATATCCTTTACTCCAGTTTTCAGGTTCCTAAACCAACCTGTAAACCTGATTTGGACAGCAAACGCAAAGCGATGCAGATATTTCTTTTACAGTACCTTAATTTAATATTGGATTGCAGAGCCAAAAATCTCGTCCATTTTAATGTATCCAAAACACAATCACGTTCGTTGTCTCAAAAGATTCATCAATTATTCATCCTTTACTTAATAGCGGCCAAGTATTGCAGAGCAAAGACACCTTTAATTTTGGGGGCGTCACATTTAAGAAGCATAAACTGGCATAAACACATTGTATCTATAGCAATGGCAGCTTCAAAGAGGCTTGGATTTCTCTTTCGAGTCAGAAAGTATTTATACACTTTGTATGTGTCCCAAATCCGACCTGCCTTGAAATATTGTTCTCATATCTGGGGCATTGAGTCTCCCACAACCCTTGCCATTCTTGATTCCATTTAAAGAAGAACTGTTTGCCTCATTAATGATCCTTCACTTACAGAAGGGTTTCCCTTTCTTGTCTATCGGGATGTGGCGGATTTATCGCTTTTTTATAGGTATTTCCATTGCTTTTGCTCTTAAGAATTGTCCAGTCGAACTTTCCACTTTGTTTGTTGTTTTATCCCTAAAGTTTCTAGAATGTGGAACCTGCTGCCGATGAGGTATTTACTTCTACACCCCCCTCCACCCCAATTCTTTAAGTATTTAAGTCCCGTGTCAACAAACTCCCTCTTACTTTGCTTAAGACACCCACGGTACGTCAGTATTAAGGCTCTTAGCCTTCGTGGATTGTCCAAAGATAAAAAAGGTTTTATGTTGACAGTAAAAGATTTAAAGAAAAACTTTATTTTTATTCTTTTTAGTGCATTCTAATAAAAGTGTGTTTTAAAATAGGTTTTTAACTTTTAAATTATTTTTTACTTTTAAGTAACCGCTGGATATTTTTCTCAATTCGTTTATTTCATTTAACGCATTTGCCGGTTAATTTTGAATAGTCCAGGTGTAATACAATTGGGCATTTGCATCGACGCCTCCAAAAATTCAGCCGGATTGCAACAACGTAATTCAATTTACAATCTTATTCTCAGCAAATCCTTTCATTTGATAACCATATTTTAAGAAAACATAAAAAAACTTAGTCTGCCGTATTAGGTGTTCCGCCATCTTAAATTTAGAATGACGAAACACAGCTTATCATGCATTGGCATCCAACCTAAACGTGTATACAAAATTTCGAGTCACAAGATTTAACCCAAACATACAGACATACATACATAGCAAGTTAAAAAGTAGCAGTGAATTATTATTTACCGAAATGCAAGACAGAGCTGCTAGAACAAAAAATAATATTTTTATAATGTGCAAGAAAGTAACTCTGAAATATCACAAGATTGAATTGCTTATGACAATGCAGCTGCAGCCAATATTCTAGCAGTCATTGATGTATCACCGTGTCTTTAAAACGAAGAGACTTAGCCGACTCGAAAACTCAACAAATCGACCTTTAAAAGTTGCCTTTAACAATGCTTAAACAACAGAAGAGAGTCTTCAAAAAGACGCAAATTGGCTCAAGGAAATAGTGAGATGCAGGAAGGTGAGGAGAGTTCTCCATGTGAAATGAGTGTGGATTCATTCAAGATTTAGTTAGAATATCCAAAAATCTTTAACCTAAATGCTCTAATAGACTGCATGCCTAGTTTTTTTGGTAAAGACACTTAGGTGCGCAAACAGGGAGGGCAAGTGGGTGCTTAGCCCCCCTAAGACGACAGTTGGTCCCCCAAAATTATTGGGCATTTAAAATGTATGTGTTTGTTCGCTCATAAGTAGAGGATAAGTATTTGATGACTCTTTTCGCTACAAGGAACATGATTTTCTTTTGGATGCATTAAAATGGACGAGATTTTTGGCGCCCCAATCCAATATTAAATTAAGATCCTGCGAAAGAGATATCTGCATCCATCTGCGTTTGTTTTCAAAATCAGGTTTAGTGATGGGTTTAGGAACCTGAAAACTGGAGTGAAGGATACTATCGTCGGCGAAACTATGAATGAAATTAGTTGTGAACGAGTGATGACTCTTTTCGCTACAAGGAACATGATTTTGTTTTGGATGCATTAAAATGGACGAGATTTTTGGCGCCCCAGTCCAATATTAAATTAAGATCCTGCGAAAGAGATATCTGCATCCCTCTGCGTTTGTTTTCAAAATCAGGTTTAGTGATGGGTTTAGGAACCTAAAAACTGGAGTGAAGGGTACTATCGTCGGCGAAACTATGAATGGAATTAGTTGTGGACGAGGTCGTTGATGTGCAGGAGAAACAATGTTGGTGCCAGTACTGAGCCCTGAGGCACTCCAGCATTTACTTGGTGAAAGCCTGAAGAATGGCCGTCTACAATAACTGATATACGTCGATCAGATGGATAACTAGAGATCCAAGTACAGAGTTTAGTTGAAAGACCATAAGAGGGAAGTTTATTAAAAAGTGCGGCATGCCAGACCTGATCAAAAGCTTTGGATATATCAAGAGCAACAATCTGGGACTCGCCTAAAAACTTAAGAGTAGAGTAGATCTTTTGTGGCGAAATCCATACCGCCTGTGTATAAAGCAGATACTCAGAATTATAGACCAGTCTCGCTCATATGCTGTTTCTCCAAGCTTTTCGAAATGCTAATCTAAAAGCATATTTTAAAAAATGCATTACCCCCAATCAGCATGGATTTTTAAGGGGTCGATCAACTACCATCATCCTGGCCTGTTTAACACATTTTTTGTCCATTCAATTAATGAAAGGAGCCAAGTTGATCTGGTGTTCACCAACTTCTCAAAAGCCTAAATGAAAATGCGGTAAATATCCGCAAGAAGGAATAGACAGTGCAACATTTGAAGGGAAATTAATTATGGTTAGTTTACAGAAAAAAGAAAACTAAATAGTATTGCAGTTCTTTACACACTTTTCAATGATGTCATTGACTGTTCGTCTCTTCTGGAGGCAATATCAATCTTAGTACCTAGACTGAGTAGCCACAGTCATTTCTTTTTCTTGCATTCACCCAAGACAAACGCCTTATATATGTCACTAATATTGAAAGTTTGCTACATGTTTAATGCTATGCTTACTATTGTTATAAGTAGTAATTTTACAGAAGATTTTAAATCGGATCATGGTTCATGTCTGAGCTTTGCTTGAGATGTGTTTGACATATTCCGATTTGAATGTCCTGTTGATAAGATAATTTTAAATTTTATATTAAAGGAATAATTTGTAAAATTTAAAATTGTTCTTGTGAATGTCCTAAGGAAGGAAACGTGTTTTTGAAAGCTCAACCAATTGAATATAGAATTTAACCTTAAAACTGACCATTAATTTTATGACTGCATCCTTAATAAACCCCTTGATTTTAAATTTGTTTTCTTTTTTTAATTATTTTAACTGCATGCAATAAAAATAAAAGTAAAGCAAAATTGGAATTATATTTTTTATATATATTTCAGTATACCTCTTTCTTGGAATAACGTATATGATGTTAGCGTTGGCAGTTTTCTATGATATTCCTCAACTTAATCTAGGATTGCTTTTTACTCCCAGCGATGATGATGCATCAGAGAAAGTTCGCCTTGCTACCTCAGGTAATAATAAATTTAAATAAAAGTAAAAATTTTATACTAGCTAATATGTAAATATGTATAAATGGCAATATAGTACGTTTTGTGGTAACCCCGAAGTTCCAACCCGATTACTTCTTAGGTTGGTTTGGGATTAAAATGTTATTTTAATATCATCCTGTGTAGTTCCTGTAACATATTATATTAGAATAGCTATAAATCCAAACCAGCCTAAAAAGTATTTTTATTAATACAATCACGGACAACAATTTTACAAATAAATATTGTATGTATTTACCAAATTATCTGTGAATGTGAGGAAGTATGATTTGGGGAAACAAAAAGACTATATACTCGAAATGAAAGTTGAAGAACACCGAACATGGTCTAATGATAAAAATCTGGTCATATATCAATGACTTCTTAAACATGTATTCAATATATGGCTAGATATTTAACCATTTAAAAAAAATAATCATTACATATTTTTTCTTTTTAACCTTTTTTTATTTATACTTTTATTTTTAGCACAAGCTGGATACCATGGAACTAGTGGTGGTGCTTATCCTTCTGAACATAGACAAGTTGTAAGAGTAAGGTCTAGACGCGATGATGACGATGATAGTCCAGAAGATGATAATCATAGACCTCTGAGAATACCGTAGGAATTCCGAACTCCATAAATAATTGATTCCGATCAGGTTAAAAATAGATTTTTTTATAAAACTAGAAAGTACATATCCTAAAAATAAAGTTTAATATTTGTTGTAAGAGTATATTTTGTTTTATGACATATTGAATTACTTGGATTTTTAGTGAAAGCATAGTATTTTTTTATTATATTTTTACAATAATACAATTAGAAGCTATGTTTTAAATTAGGAATAACAAAAACATGTTAAACTGTTTATATACAGTGTAGCCAATAAGTAATAAATGAGTAACTTTTTTATTTGCAATATCTCAAAAAAATGTTATTTGTCGTCATTTAAGTTGGTGTAATAAAAGCTATAATAGAAAAATATATATATATATATATATATATATATATATATATATATATATATATATATATATATATATATATATATATATATATATATATATATATATATATATATACAAAATTTTAAACAGGAAAGTTATTTGAAATTAAAAGTTATGCCTAAATACCAAGTTATGCCCTTCTATTTACCTAATTATTTTTGTATTAATCATTTCTGAATCAACCTTGATAGTACATATTTTTTTATTTTAATTTATTACATTTTTAAAGTAGCTACTAATCAGAATTAACCAGAACTCACTTTTAAATAAATAAATGAAAATCTAATTTTATGTTGTTCCAAGGATATTTAATATCATTTAGTTTCACAAATATTTTCTTTAATAAAAACAAACTACTATAGTATTTTTCCAGACAGCTGGAGAGCTGCACGTGCTTAACCTATCCCCAAAAAAGGATCTAAATCTCTTTCAACCAACTATAGACCTATTTTACTTCTTTCAGTTTTTTGTAAAGTAATGGAGAAGTTCATTAACTTGCAAATTCTTAAGTATATAGAAAAACACCAAATTTTGCATGCCAGGCAGTACGGATTTCGTCACAAGAGATCTACAGCAGATCTTCATTCCTTCGTATCATACAACTGGAACAGGTCTCTTGAGTTTATCTGTAAATCCCAGATCGTTGCTCTTGATATGTCCAAAGCTTTTGACCAGGTCTGACATGGCGCACTTTTTAATGAACTTCCCTCCTATGGTCTTTCAACTAAACTCTGTACTTGGATCTCTAGTTACTAGGGATTAATCTTCTAGGGGTTATTTAGAGCAACAGTAGAAAACAGTTGAGTATAGTGACCCATGTCCGAAAAAGTTTTAGAAAGATGATGAATTGCCTAAATAGAATTAAAAGCATTTAATTTTTGCCTTTTTACATGATATCATCACAACAATTGTTTAAAATGTCAATGTCAATGTTTAAAAATTTTATTATCTTATTTTTTATTTTATTAAAGGTTAATTTTAATTTAATAATTGTATTTAATATAATTATTATATTATTTAAAAAAAAATAAAAAACAAAATTTTGATAAGCTGTCATATCAACGGAAATAATAGCAGATACTTTAAACATGGTAGTTTTAATCAGGGTCGAGATACTTTTAAAATAAGGTATAACTCGACCCCTCTTCTGTTTAGGATTTTCTGGGTGAAACTCACTTCTGCTAGAGGGTTGCAGGTTAGGGGATAACAATGACAAAAAAAATCTTACCGCCTAAATCAAAACTTGACGTTTCCGAGCGTTTTTCCTTAAAAAACCTGGAAGTGGCCACCCTGAGTAATAAACTCATTATAAAAAGATAAAATGATTAAAAACAGTGTTATGTGTACCATAAAATTCAAGTGACAATGCCAAGTAGGATTGTAGTTTTACCTATGCTTTAATTCAAGTTAATAATATTTAGTTTTTATTTATTTCCTAAAATTTCCTTAAATGTGTTGATAGAGTCTCCGTTAATAACTGATTTTTTTGTGTTTAATTTATTTGGTGGGTAACACAGGTATTGTCGTTAATTTTACAAACAGAGATATTATCTCAAATAAATCACATTTTGACATAGGACCAAAGACTTTTAACCTGTTTGAAAACGACACATCAAACTACAAAATAAATCTTTTAATCCGTAAACTAAAACCAGGTAATAGTATTTTATTTCATACTGTCCAGTAAGTCCACTTACCCTGTATTAATCGCCTAGCAACGCTGTCAAGTATTATAAATGTCCACGTGATTATTGTTGTTATGCCTTGATCAATGTCATTTTTGGATGCTAAAATGAAATTAAATCTTTAAATACTCATATATTAAGCGATTTTCATCTGATATTAGGATGTATAGGAATTTCTACTTGTACTTAAAATATTTTTTTTACCAACTTTTTGGACCTATCTAGAGAGAACAAGGCTGTTACCTACGTAATTTAAGTGGAATAATTTGAAACTAACAACATGTTTCTTAATATTTTATAAATAATATTTAATCATTAATTTTTATAAAGACAGTATGAAAAAAAATATCATACGATACACGTCCGATAGGTTTTATTACAGTACTCGTTTATATTCCAGACTCGGCTCCTGCGTCGCCTCGTCCGTAAACATCTCGTACTGTAATAAGTCACCTACCGAACTTAAAACGTAAAATACTATTACTTACTTTACTTATTCTGTGCCTCCAACATTATACTTGACCAGTCTTCTAGCGCTAATACACTGTGAGTTAAAATAATTTAAAAGAAAAATAATGTTGGGAAATTTTTATGATTATAAAATTAAAAATTGATACTTATACGAAAACATTTCGCTTTAAGGATATTCATGCTCCTTTTATTCCGGGTTTTTCTCAAAAATGGTTCTTTCTCAAAGTCGGTCTATATAGGGTCGCGACATTCGGCCATATTGCTTTGACGTGTTATAACGTCACATCTCCCATTTTACTTTATATAAAAACATTTGGAATTACATCTTTCAACAAATATCATTTTCAAAACAATGCAAAATGAAATGCGCAAATTCTAGACGCCACTGGATTGATCATCAGCTTTGATTTTACCCAGTCTTGCCAACTTTTCTCCGTGGAGTGCCCTTCCTTGCGTCCCCGACCTCGAACCGCCTTAAAGTTGGGGATGTGTCG
>JACEGR010011972.1:0-13073 GCA_014170235.1 Listronotus bonariensis | reverse complement strand
AAATGTATTCGAATACTATTCGAATACCGGCAAAATGTATTCTGAATACTATTCAGAATATTGAGTATTCGAATACGACCCAACTCTGAACTGGTCGCATGGTTTAAACCTTATAAATACAAAATTTTACTCTAATTTATATTATACAGATGCACAATAATGTACACAGGGAAAACCCCAGAAAAGTATTATGCATAGCTATGTGCATTTTATTAAGAGCACAAAGCTATAACAAATTACATTCGTACATATGTTAATAATTCCCTTCAATAATTTATAATAATAACTATAATTCTGTTTTCTGCAACAATTAGTATGTTTAAAAAAAAAATTCCTGAATAAAGCACTATAAATGTTAGAATATATTATGATTTTTAGAAATACTACATACAGTTATTTGAAACATTTTCAAAAACAATATTTGCTTTAACAAAATATTTATGTAGTAGCATAAGGTTAATAAATGGGTTAATAAATGCATATTAATAAATTAATTTATATATCATTTGTTTACCTTTTTTAAAAGCTCTGTACATTTAATCTAGTTGTTTAAGGTTTTATCTAATTTATTTAATTATTTTTACAAAAATAAGCTTATTAATAAATAGAAATTCATTTAATTACTAATTTTTCTTTACGTGGAAACAGCCTGCTGTTCTAAAACAACCGAGAAACATATTATAGGGTAAAAAGTAATATTAGTCGATATTTCATTTTATTCATAAAACTGGACTAATTGATATCTTTCCCCGATGGCTTCGTTGTAGGTTCATATGTTGGACGCAATTTCGTTAGTAAAAGGAAAAGTAAACGATAAGTATACACTAGCTTCATTTAAAAAGGAATGGGGGAATATTCTGGTTAGTTCTAGCGAAGTAAATGATGAATGGTGCAAATCTCGATTATGAGACAAATGGTTCTTTTAGTTAAATGTTTGATTACCTATTGCTTTTTAATCGATTGTGCTTAATGTCATATGTATTTGTTATTATTTCTGTTTTATAATTTTTTATGTGTAAAATTTTTAACAGCTAATATAGTTATTTAATTATAGGAAAATAAAATATACTTAATGTCCGCTTCTGTTTTTTTGCCGCCTTCAAAAGATTTGCCGACAAATGAATTACCTATGGCGGGAACAATTCATGCATAGCCAGATTAAGCGTAAGGCTGTAAAGCAGTTGCTTTGGAGTTAGATCGGGTGGTGCACAAAATAAAATTCCATGAAAATAATTTTGGAACATGTGCGCCCATACGACCTGGTCTATTAGTTTAAAAGTAAAGGGTTTCGCAAATACAGATTGTCAAATTTAATATAATTTTAGTGTTTTTTTTTATAATCGCGGTTACACTGACTTTTGGACCGATTTTTGAAATTCCTTTTTATTTGAAAGAGTGCACTTCCGCAGGGGTCAAATAAAAAACCAAGTCAGGATCGCGAGAGAGAAAGGCACTTACCTATTTTTTCTGTCTGTCGTACGTTGTTCGTGCGGTAAATCTGCTTCTATTTAGGTTAGGTAGGTTGGGTCGGTTAAAAAGAGGAGATCAGGAGCGCATTCACGATTGACAATCTTGGGGCAGTGCCGGATTAAGACTGCATAAGCAATCTACACTTGTGGGGCCCCTTTTCGTAAAAAACAAAAAAAAGTAATCATCCGTATGTTACACACACAAAATGCCAAATAGTATTTTGCGTATTTATAAACACCCTTACCCATCTAGTAGCAATGGATTTGTTAAAATAAACCTGAAATTTTTGACGACCAAAAAAAGGTCCTTACCTCTATAAACCACACACAAAATGCATTCTGCGGATCAACCATACCCATGTGCTAGCTCAGATAGCCCATATGCTTATACTAATTATGGTGCACCCCACAACGTGATGCCTTAAGCAATTGCTTAATTTGCTTATAGGTTAATCCGGTACTGCTTTGTGCCAAAATTTCTCGTTTTCAAAAAACTAAGAGAGGTACTAGCCAAAAAGCAAAAATTACCATAAAAAAACTAAACCTTTAAAAGTATTAATAAAACTCACTAAAAAATAAAGAGTAATAAAAAAAAAAATAAAATAATAAAAACTCAAGTAATAACATAAAAAAATACGAAAACAGACTTGAACCCATAATATTGCTTTAAAAAAAATGACCTTAATTTGGCAAGGTGACATAAGGTAGTTCTTAATAGTTTAAGAGTTATAGAAATATAATAATTAACTTACTTCATTTTATTTAAAAAAATCGCGCATAAATACTTTAAAAAATTAAAAAAAAAAATGAGATACGCTACTTTGTGATATTTTTTTTTAATGTTTATTATATCTAATATTTATAATGTTATTAATGTAACAGAACAAAAAATAAATTAATCTTGACTCTTGAGACCGAAGACACCTGATTGCCATGTTTTGTTTTTTAGGGACTACGTGTCTTAGTTATAACAAAGACGTAAAAAGTTTCAAAGTAAAACAAACTTTATCATTGGTAAAATTAATAAAACCACAAAAACTTTAACTGTTTTCAACGTTTATAATTTTAATAATTGTTTAAAATAATTGTAATCGATTTTTTTTAAATAAACACTTTTTACTTGTTTCAGCTAAGTGTATACAATAATTCTTTTTGCTGATCTTATTTTACTTTTCTTAGAATTGTTTAAAGAAATAAATTTTAATTAGGTCAGTTACTTGCATGAAACTGGATTATAAGGGCATATTAATGTGATGCATTGTAAATTGTAAAAGACCTATGTTACCCTGCCAAGAATTTTAAAATCTGCGTGTTTTCTTCGGCTGCCCTTGAGTGTACTAGAAAAAAGTGCTTTAGTAAAGTGTAAGTAGCATGTGTCAACGCAATGAACAAAAAGAAATTTATTTAATAATGTATAATTTTATTTAATATTAAAATAAGATACAAGGAAAGCGGAAAAATATATAGAGTAAGAGCCCGCGAGCGGCAGATTTCGTAATTTTGTTAACGCTTTCAGTACGGTTGACCGATATATATATGACATGTTGAAATTTGGCGCACAGACGGATGACCGATATATATGTTAAATGCGAATCTCACCATAAATCACGTACAAGTCACGATGTCCTTGGTTCCCATGGTATCAGGTTTCATCTCCGAGAAAGCCATATCAGCAGAACCAGCCAAGATGCCTGTTCCCAGCCAAGTCAGCATTTATTTTAGTATAAATACAATTCTGTCTTTAGATTTAAGTTAGTATAGAAATAATTGTCTTACTCGTTATTATGTTAGTTTAGATTTTGAATAAAATTATTTTTTAAAAAGTGAATTTTAAGTGAAGTGATATAACAATTGGCGCAGTCGCTGTAGGATCTGGCAACGTTGTACAGAACAAGGAAACCCTAACTGGCAACGGTGGATCCTAATCCTTTAACAGAAAAAGAACCGAAGAAATCCCAAGTGAAGTCAGTGGCGTCCTCACTCAACGACAACTACGGAAGGAACACCTGGTGAAGCCCCTGGTAGTGCAGCGTCGAGAACAAGACGACCCAATGTTTTTACTGCTTTTGTAAGTTTAATATTGAATCATCACGTTTAAACTGTTTATTTAATATCAATTATTGATTATTCTGCTAATCAATACTGTTTAATTTTCTTTTATTGACCAAAACTGTTCGATTTTCTATTATTGATTATTCTGCTAATCAATATTGTTTAAGTTATTATTGATTATTCTGTTAATCAATATTTTACGCATACAATAACGTTAAAAATAGCTTCTGATTATTCTGCTAATCAGTGCACAATTATTAAAATCACAAAAATAAGAATAAAATAAATCGATTATTCTGCTAATCGAAAAATTAAATAAAAAGTAAAACTTTCTTTTGTAACTTTCATAAAGCCAAATACAACAACTAAATTTTGCATCTGCATTTGGATTAGAAACAGAACAATAATTATTTAAAGAAACATTACATACAATTATTCTATTTTATTTGCCTATTTGATTTACTGTTTATTATATTGATTTATTGAGCCAACATGACTGAAAATAACCCCCAAACCCCTGCCGCAACAGCAGAAATTGAACCTTATAAATTATCGGAAATTTTTTCGATCGTACCCGAATTTGAAGGCGATCAAATATTTTTACAAACCTTTTTAAATGCTTGTGATTGTGCTTATAACATGTCAACAAATGACCAAAAGCAACTATTAGTCATTCACATAAAAAATAAACTAAGAGGCAGAGCAGCGCAGCTGATAAGTTCTAGGAACCCTCTGTCTTACCTCGAAATCAAACAACTTTTAAATGCACATTTCGGCGATACTAGAGATTTGTCGTCACTAATACAAGACTTGCAACGCATTAAACAGTTATCGAACGAATCACCGCTTACTTTTATTAATCGATTACAATCTCTTAATGCAAAAATGCACGCTTACATACAAAAATCCCAACTCTCTCAGCCAGAGAAAAAGGCCCAATTAAGCTTAATCGATTCTATGTCCCTAAATACGTTATTAACCGGTCTTGAACCCCGAATAGGACACATTATCAGAGCAAGTAACCCACGCGATATTCTTGAAGCCCAAGTTCGTATCAGGCGCGAATTACAGCTATCATATTTCGAGACCCAAAAACTTCAACAAGTGCCAATAAACCCAGCACTTCTAAACCAACACAACCTGCAAGAAAACCCAATTTTCAACAACCGAATTTTCAACCCCCAAAATGTTATTCATGTGGCCGTATTGGACACCGATCAAATGAATGTCGATCAACACAAGGTCCTCATAATGCCCCAAATTCTAACAACCAACAAAGACCCCAATTTAACCAAAATCAGCAGCAAACAAATTTGCAAGCAAACAGGCCTAACGATCAGACCAAGACCTCAATATGCACCTAACCCAAATAATTTTCAATCAAGACCGTCTCCCAAGAACTTGCCAGACCTCTGTTGTCCTTGCCAAAGACTACAACGTCCAGGAAATCAACCTCAATCTGTGGTTGATAACCGTATCAGATCCATTGCCCTTAACTATCAAATGCCCATCCAAGGAGATAGTTACCCAAATCATCAACACTAATAGTTTGCTGAAACTTCAACCCGAATGCAGCGCATTCATTGGTAGCACTAGAGTCCATGCCAAAAACCTGGTTGATGTCTACGACAACGTCACCTACAACAGTCATCCAGTACAAATACCCTACCATTGTTGTGATCATCTTCCTGAGAAAATACACCTTCCAGAATTAAAGCCACTGAAACTAAACAAGATCGACGTAGAAGACTTAAACATAGCTCAGCACAAGTTAAACCAGTACTCAGACGAACTGGACAAACTTATCAATCAACCTTTTGTAACCAAACACATCAGTTGGTTTACAATCCTAACCATAGTTCTTATCACCATGCTGATCATCCTATACATCTTCTGTAAATGCAAAGGAAGACTTCGAAGCCGAAGAATTGGAATAAGCAATGATAATGATTTTCCACCTTCACCGCCACGACATCAAACTGAAGCATCCACTATCAAATACTGGAAAAAGATACTTCCAAAAAGAAGACCCTCCATACGTCTTGGAAACCCAGTAGAAGAGGAAGAAGAAGTAGAACTTAACCTCAACAAACAGCGATCTTAAAAGTTGCTGCCACGCATCAACTTTTTCTAAAAGGGGAGCTGTTATATGCGATTCTCACCATAAATCACGTACAAGTCACGATGTCCTTGGTTCCCATGGTATCAGGTTTCATCTCCGAGAAAGCCATATCAGCAGAACCAGCCAAGATGCCTGTTCCCAGCCAAGTCAGCATTTATTTTAGTATAAATACAATTCTGTCTTTAGATTTAAGTTAGTATAGAAATAATTGTCTTACTCGTTATTATGTTAGTTTAGATTTTGAATAAAATTATTTTTTAAAAAGTGAATTTTAAGTGAAGTGATATAACATATATGACAATATAATAAACGTATTGTAAAGACAACTGTTAGAGATGTCACCATAAAATTATTTTATTAATTTGCCACATGAACGACTGGCACATATATCGTGACCTCACTTAATGTCGTACAGGCGAGCGTACTTTATATTGGACAGTGGCAGATATATACGACACTCGGCAAGTGTCCGATATCATGAACGTGCCAGTAAAATATCCCTAATTTTTTAGTCTTAACGTGTTTTAGTAGCGTTTAAGATGTGTTCATAATGTCTACAGAAAGTACGTTATATTAAAAATAATGGACAATATTTCCTTATCTGAAAGCGAGAAGGAGACATTTTAAGGTAGTTGTAGTAAATATATACCAAGTGGCGATTAGAGTGACGTGAATATCGTGGAAAACTTGTATAGCGACTTATGTGAACATGTTCCCTCTCAAAAGAGGGTGAAAAAAGAGAAAGATATCTCGATATATGTGCTGGGACTGCGACGAAGGTCTGTGTGTAGTACCATGTTTTCAAATTTTTCATACACAGAAGAATTTTTAAAAATTAACCTAATATGCTTATATTTTTATGTTATTTATACCTATTTCTTTCTTATTAATGTATTTAGAATGTGATTTTGGTTTTTTAGTTAAAATAAATAAAACATTTAAAGAACTGTTGTTAATTATTATGTCACCTATATATATGCCAGTAGTCCATATAACTTGTCAAAAGTCCCGTCTACACGGCACTGCAAGCATTAAATAGTGCCGTCCTAAAAGGGTTAAAGCTGAAAGTTTGTCAGCGCATGCATAAGTAGAAGCAATAGTAGATTATGAAGTTTGACTCATAGTGGCTTTGGCTGGAACCAGGTACCAAAGGTTACTTAATTAAAATATAACTTTTGTCATTTAGTAAAAGCAAAATTTTATTTATGTAACTTGGGTACCATTAGAAGATATAGCCCCAGCCGCTAGAGAGTTTTGACAGTTTCAACTCCTTGGCAGACAAACATTTTTGTGCCATGATCCGATAAAGTTCAATATTCCTTTTATTTAACAAGATAAAACAAAGTATTATAAAAGAGTTGTAGAGTTTCTAAATTGGCATATCTTGAAAATATGCAATTAAAAAAAAACCTCACAGCAATAACTTTTTTGTACCCTGTATACATCAAAATATTTTTAGGACATGCTTATTTGGAGACCCTTTAAATCCTATAATATAAGACTTTTTTATATCTTGTTAATATACAGAAATATTGGACTTCCTCGGACCATTGAGCCACCTAAAAATGTTTGTCTGCCAAGGAGTTGGAACTGTCACAATTGATGGGCGACTACGGAAATATCCTTTTAATAGGTACCCAAGTAACACAATATAAAATTCAGGTTTTACAAATTACAAAAGTTAGGTTATTTATTAACCCTGCCAAAGCCACTATGAGTTTAACTTTATAGACTGTCATCGTTTCTACCTATGTTGGGAATATACGTTGACAAACTTTTAGCTTTTACAAAATTACAAAAGTTAAGTTTTAATTTATTAACCCTGCCAAAGCCACTATGAGTTAAACTTCATAGTCTTCCATCGCTTCTACCTATGTTGGGATAATGTGCTGACAAACTTTCACCTTTTACAAAATGACGAAGGTCTGCCGCTCACGGGCTTTTAGACAGAATAGTAAATAAATATGTATCTTATTTGGTGTATTTAATTTAACAACACGCATGAATTGTAAATAAAGCATTAGGTATTTTCAAACCAACAGATAAGCCAACAAGAAATTCACAAGGTCAATAAATAAAATGTCTTTTCTACTAACTTACTTTCATCAAATAACTAACTGACTTGGGCTTACTCCAGCCTTATATACTTAATTTAACTATTTCACATAATTCTTGAAACAATCACACTTCTCTAGACTATTCTACTTATTATTTCTACGAAATACTTACTAGAACCTAACTTATACACTACTATTATTTAAGGATAGCAGTTAATATAAAGGCATTATCTATAACTTTATGTCTTCTACAGCGGTATTAGACTAGGAGGTATGGTCGCCAATGTATCAAAAATTATTTCCATTAATTTTTTTTGCGGAATCATCAAAACTTTTTTAGGGGAGGGGATTTATTCCAAAAAATATTTTGTTTTGCAAATTTTAAATTAAAAAATCTTTACCAAAGTGTTCATCTTAAGACCCCTAGCATCTGGTATAAATTGGTGTGGGTAAAGTACCTGTAAAATTAAAAATTGTTTCTAAATATGCAAATTTTGTTATATACAAAATAGCAATATTTTTTTTCTGTGATAATGTTTAAAATTTAGATATGGACATGAGTAAACAACAATTCATGATTATAAT
The DNA here is from genome assembly GCA_014170235.1 of Listronotus bonariensis. NCBI lineage: Eukaryota > Metazoa > Arthropoda > Insecta > Coleoptera > Curculionidae > Listronotus > Listronotus bonariensis. Next base: position 4,788 of record JACEGR010011972.1, on the reverse strand, counting down.
TGTGATATGACAGTTTTAAATAAACTTTTTAAATTTATTGTTGTCAAAACAAGAAGAATTAACAATGAATTAATGTTGAACGTTAATATTATCGGTTTTTTTCCAGAAAAAAAATTTGAAATAAACAAAATTGCATATTTTGAAATAATTTCTACACATTTTTTTTATAACAATTTTGCAATGTTAGCAAAAATAAAGGTACTTTACCCTTAAGCAAAAATTAAATTTTTGGCCAAACCCCGTAGATGACTGACACAATTTAATATCTGATGATTGTATTTTAGGCTTTGGATCATGCAAACCATAAAGTTTTTAAATTAAGGGACGTTATATTGTATCATTGAATGTCAATTTTGGATATAATAGCATTAGTGTATTACTTTCGGTTTAACCGGAAGTGATATAAATTTTAAATGGAACACCCTGTATATTTTTTTAGAATTGGAATTCTACAGGTCATTCCTGATATAAAACCTAAAATAGATTCATAATTTAACTCTTTTCTCACATAAAGATCAGAGACATCTTACATTTTCCGCTCTACGCTGGCCGCTTACGCTTAGTATCGTGCCCGAGGCCTAAGTATCGAAATAGAAGATGTTGCATTTTATGGAACCAAACCGTGTCTATAAAATAATGTAATTTTATTAAACCACAGTTAACAGCAAGCACCGGTGGTCACTCATGTAATTACAGATCGCATCTAGCGTTATTTACCTTTTTTGAATACAGGGAAGATGTTGTTAAATAAAGTGTGTGTTTAAACAACCGATTATATTTTGATCGCGTATAACGTTATAACTAATAAAGTTATTAAGATGCGGTTTTCGCAAAAAGCCTAAAACATGTTTTTTTTTTTATCATTTCGCCGTTTGGTTTAGTCTAACATCCAAATAAAAAGCGACCTGCACCCATCTGCTTACCGAATAAAAACTATTTTATATTAAATATAGTTTTTAAACAGAGTTGCCTAACTTTAGGGTCAAAGCTATAATTAAATTTAAAAAATAACCTCAAAATTTTTAACATACCCTGTATAATGGCATTTTGTTACTTTAAATGATAGTACCAATAAACCTTTAAATTTTTTCTTTCTAATTTTGTAACTAAACCATGGCGATTTCAACATAAAATATATATATATATATATATATATATATATATAATTTGAGGACTTTAGTAAGACCACATAAAAAAATTCTAGACAAGATATAAGAGATAACAATGTGAAACTGACAGCTGGGCGGTATTTTGAAGACAAAATAAATGAAAAGGGGGTCTTGTGGTACACCATTTTTAAGCTCGAAACGAGTACTTTATAACCCCAAAATATCAGAATATAAAATCAATATCTTTACTATAAAATGGAGGTACTTTAAAAAGTATACCGAAATACCTCATTTAAATGGCCATATTTTCGAATCTTATAAAGTTAGATACACTTAATGTGGTATTTTTGAAAACTCGTTTAGAAATTTATTTTATAGTAATGTTAGTAATAACATACAGGGTAGGTCAAAAAGTACAGATTTTTTTAAAGACGCATACTGCATATTATATCAACATTAAAAAGATACCTAAAAGACCTTTTTGTACGACCGGGCGTAAAATTCAATTTTACGCGCCTATTTAAGGGTTTAAAATTGGACTTTTACGCCCTAGGGAAAAAGGTATCAAAAACGCCCAATTTATAAATGAGAGCATGAAATAGCATTTTTACACCTTAGGGCAAGAAATTATTAAAAACACCCGCATTTATAAATTTATGAAACAATAATAAAATTAAATAATACCGCTTTTTTTTGATAAAACTACAATTTATTTAATTACACATATGTTAAAAATACACTGATTACAATTTGAAACATTATAAGCTGATTTTTTTCCTAACTACAAAGAATGCTTGTATATTAATTGCAGACGTACAAAAATATTGTTTGCACCTCTAGCGCAAAGCACTTTTACGCCCACAGCTAATTGTTTATAAATAATAATTAATAGTTTAAAAAACTAAAAAACACGCTTTTATATGCAACCGAACTAAAAATTAGAAAATAATTTTCCATTACAAAGAGTTTGTCACTTCAGAATAAAAGCGTGGGGTGCTTAATATATTAAATGTTATAATTATTCTATTTGCAAATATCTATGAGGGAAAAGTTATGAAAAAATAGTAAAATGCACCCCACGCTTTTATTCTGAAGTGACAAACTCTTTGTAATGAAAAATTATTTTCTAATTTTTAGTTCGGTTGCATATAAAAGCGTGTTTTTTAGTTTTTTAAACTATTAATTATTTTTCATTTTTTAGTTTCTGCTACTCTTGACAAAATGGCGAAAAAATTTTTTAATGAACAAGAGTGGCACATTTTAAAATTTTTCCAACAGATTGCAACTCACTAAAAAATTTCTTCTTCATTAAGTAGCAAAGTTTGAAATTTTGCCAACAGGTGGCAACCTAGGTGTTGTTTTTATATTTTTATAATATAAAGGAAAATTTTTTTCCTGGCGATCCAAAAAAGAATGTTAATTTTTATTAATTGCACATTATGTATTATGTATACATTACACATAATGTAATTTTTATTATTTAATCCTTGAACTAATGGTGCAACTAACCCTATATTTTTATTTTTCATAAAAATTAAACACTCATGGTGCAACTAACTAAATTGTGTAAAAACTAAAAAATTTCTTCTTCATTTAATAGCAAAGTTTGAAATGTTGCCAACAGATGGCATCCTAGGTGTTGTTTTTATAATATAATGGAATTTTTTTCCTGGCGATTCAAAAAAGATAACGGGATACTGTTTTTAAATTATTGCATCTTCATCGGTCCTTGACACGTGTGCAAAGTTTCAAAGAAATCGAATAGCTGGAAGTTGGTTAAAATTAGGCTCAAAGATTCCGTTACATAGATAGATAGATAGATAGATGGATAGTTACAACCCAAGTTAATAAAAGCGTGTTAAAAATAGCACTTTTAGCCGCGGGCGTAAAAGTGCTATTTTACGTCCTTGGTACAAAAATAACTATTAAGAAAATGCCACTTTAGGAATTTCTAACTTTATAAGTTTTGGAAATATGGCAATCCAAGTACCATCATATCAAGAACTTTACTCAACACAAAACATGGTTACTCTAAAAAATAATGTGTTTATTGATATCAAAAAAAAAAAAAAATGATTGCATGGCAATTATTTAGATTATTATTTGACAATGAAACTTTGCTACATACTAGTCTACAAAAAAATAAGGCAACAAATCTATACGCATTGGCGGCGCCAGGAGTGGGCGTAGTGGGGCGAGCGCCCAACCCAAATTGCTCTTGCCCCACCTGCTAAGTGAGCAAGAACCAAAGAAACGTTAAAAAGTCGTGGTACAAAAATAAACCATCCCGTTTTTATAACTAATTTGTGCAATGGATATTAAGGACACTAAAATTACAAAATTCTTAAAAAAATGATTTTACTGATAAATTTAAATATAAAATAAAATAGGGGTCTCTATTTAAAATCCTTAAAAATTTCAGAATTTTCTTTTGTCAGTTACATTAATAAAATATTATGTTAAGAAATGCAGGTCATTTATTAAAAAAAAGAATGCATCACTAAATGTGAAAGTAGAAGTACTTTATTGGCTTCCATAGCTTACTAAGCATACATATTTTTTTAAAGAAGTAATGGTAGTACTTGTTTTTGTTTTTAATAATCTTTAACTAGCATTAAAGTAATAAACGCCACGCACTCCAGGTTATATAACGAGAAAATCTCGGACCCGTCAATTTTCGATTTTAGGGGAAATATTTTTTCTACTTTCACCTTCTAACTGCAACCGTCTAGCAGGGGAAAGACTCGCCCCCAAAATTTTAAATTGGAATGGTTTCTTGACCTTGATTACAACTGCAAAGTTTGAAGTGTATGATGTTATTTCCGTTGATATGACAGGTTGTCAATTTTTTTTTCATTTAGTTTAAAATAACCTGTATATTTGCTCAATTGAAATATTTCACATTTTGCTGCCCACCTTCAAAATTAAAACGCCGGAAATCGCCCAACTTAAAAGGACAAGCTGGTGCCGCCACTGTCTATGCGGTTTTTACAAAATAGTAGTAAGGCAAGATTTATTTTTAATATCTTTTAATACTTTAATTAACCTATATCTTTGTTGCCGTATTTTTCTTCTGTATGTGGAAAATTTTTATTGCCAAATTATACTTCTAACTGCCATGCAGTAACATGTTACAGAAACTTGTTGCTAATACATGTTGTTTTTAAAAAACATGTTAGATAACATTGTTGGTAACAGTGTTGAGTAGTAATCCGCATCCTCACTTGCTACCCAACACTGTTATCAAAAATGTTATCTAAAGCCGTGTCCTCACTTAGTAACTTGTTACAAAAACTTGTTAAAAAACAAATAACTTGTTGCTTTTTATTAAATTTTGGAAACATGATAGATAACATTGTTGATAACAGGGTTAAGTAGCAAGTGAGAACGCGGTTTTCTACCCAGCACTGTTACCAACAATGATATCTAACATGTTTGTTTAAAAACCAACATATTTTTTTTAACTTGTATCAGAACCAAGTTTTTGTGACATGTTACTAAGTGTGGACAAGGCTTAACATGTTTCTAATATTTTATAAAAAGCAACAAGTTATTTTTTTCAACATGTATCATCAACAAGTTTCTGTAAAATTTTACCAAGTACGGAAGAGGTTACTTTATTTAAGAGAATGGTTAGATTTCACAAACAAACGGTTATATGATAAAAAACAACTTTTAA
>JACEGR010011971.1:0-13077 GCA_014170235.1 Listronotus bonariensis | reverse complement strand
GTTACCTTACTAATTCAGTTTACTTTTTCTAGCATGGTCATTATATTGCAAGAAAAATCATGGCCTCTTTTTTTATAAAGCACACAAGTATCCCCCACCCCTTTATTATTTATTATGCATTATTGTGTATGTATTTAGGAATATTAAGAAAATTGTATATACTTACTTTTTTTTAAATAATACCAAAATAGCCTAATTTATTTCCAATATCTGAGTCATTCAAATTTATTATTACCATTAAGTTTCTATATTTTCTATTAAATTTATTAGCAAACTGTCAAATTTTAAATAAAGTGTCACATACACTTAAAGAAATAACCTAACTTTCAGTTCAGTGGATGTCGCGTTTGCTTTTACATTGCATAAATTCATATTTAAGTATATGTAGTTGGGGATTATCCACTAATTTAAAGTGTAAAAAAAACTTCAAAGTTGTTACTTTTTTAACATATTAGAGTGTATTAAAATTAGGTAGGTAAAATACCTTTATGTTAACGACTAAAAAACAAACTTTGTTTAACGGTCGTGTACAAACTTTATTTTCACGGCTGTTAAACAGAATTTAAACCAATTTATGAATTCATATCACCTTAAAAACCTATTTAATTGTTTAGGTTACTTCTAACCTTCTTAAATCCCAAAAGGACTTAGGGTTTGGTACTGTTTTATTTGATATCTCTTGAGGTTTTTTCCATATTACATATTTTGTAAACAAAGAGTGTGCGATGCCCCCTATTGAATTCTGAAATCCGGCTTATAGAATTTGTTTTGTTCCTCAGGGGTTTGTAAATCATTTTTGTTTTTACATAAAAATGAAAACCTGTATTTTTAAGTTATTAATTTTAAATGATTTTCCAAGGAACAATGGAAATGAACAATTTTTTCTTTATTAATATTTTTTTATTTTTTGCGATTATTGCAGTAGCAGATGTTCTTTTGGCAAAAAAATTGAAAATACTTTGTCTAAACAAGTTTTTACTATTTTAAAATAAATCGTTTTGTTTTTACGTAACGTAAAATACTATAAACGGCTGTAGAATAGGAGCCAAAGATTGATTTAGCTGCAATAATGATTTTCGTTTATTTACATTTTTTTAATACGTGTCTTTGAAAGTTTTTACCAAATGAAAAACTTTTTATTTTATCAACTTTATCAATGTTGGATATACAGGGTGGCCTAAAAAAACTTGTCTTCATATTAAAATGCAGGGTATTTAATAACTATGGTACGAAACTTTAAGGAGTGATTTCTCATGTCATTTTATGAAGAAAATTTTTCATTACCATATGTCCGAAGTTGCCTCGTTTTTAAGATACATAGCTTTAATTAAAAAAAAGCCTCTATTTTATACATATTTTTAATACCAGCCAGGTACGAAAAAAATGTACGACGCTATAAAGTTGTATTTTTAGTTGCTTTATAGAAAAAAAAACTACATAGAAGTCCATGGCGTACATTTTTCTCTCAATATCATTGGCAGGGGTGCCCACTGAGACGCCACTGGACCCATTAAAGTCAATTTAGTAAAAACTCCTTTCCAGTTTAATTTACACGTTTGAAGAACAGTGTTAGCAAAACACGTGTCACAAGTTGTGAATAAAAGTGAAATTTGTTAACAATCAATTAGTGTTTATTTAAAAAAAACTTTTACAGTACTTAATTAAATTAATTAATTTTTTAATATGATAAATATAAGTAAGATAAGGTTCTTGTAAAACAATTGCCTGCATTTTCTCGCCAATGGCGAAATAACCCTTACTTAATGGTACGAATTATTTTACACCCTGTGAAATGGGGAATTAAAAATGTTTTTTTTGCCTTAGCCTTTGGCTAAATAAGGTACTTTTGTCCGATATTAATAAATTAAAGCAATTTCGGAAAAAACAACCATTTTATTTACTTGTATTTAATAATTATATTTGTCAGTTTGACGTAGACTTTTTCTAATCCTATGCATTATCTAGCTCGCATTATTGAAGATTATGGGACTTTGCAACAAGAAAATCTATCATTTTTATATGTCCCAATTAAACAAAAACTTGTGTCTGTCAAATTTTTTAAATTTTATTGTCATCAAACACAAGTACATTTTTTTACATAAGTCTAAATTTGGGGCTACCAAAAATACTTTTTATTTCTTTTTTATCCAGGGTGTAAAACTATTAAAAGCAAATGTTTTGCAAGGACACCATTTCAGAAAGTCCTAAATATAATGGAGCAGTATAAATTGAAAAATAATTTTATTGTCAAACAACTTTTGAACAAGTAAATTTATTGATAAATGTTAGATATTTTTTTAGTGCATCAAATTACTTTAGAAGTATGTGCTGGATTTATTTAAATATTAAAATTTGTAGTAGTAACAAAAATAGAAACTTAAGAAACAAAATTTAAAAAATAGTTTAATGTTTAAAGCCCGGTTACATGAAAACGACCTATTTAAAAGCAATTTACGAAAACAATCTGTTTTAAAGAGAATTAATTTTCTTTAAGAATGTGTGTTGGTTGAATTTTGGATTAACAACCTGCCAGTTTTGCCTTTAAAAAAAACTGTAAGTCGTAAAAATAGATCTCCTAATATTAATATTAAGGGCTCAAACCGTCACGATAAAAAAATTGTCACCTTGAACAATAATTTCGATATTTTTTATTTATTTTTTTAAGGAAGTTTTTGGCCCAATCTAATTTATAGTCGTCGCAAAAGAGTGTTCCTGGATGTATTATGCAACTTTTATTTTAATTTTTTTGCTCAGCACCTAGATCATGAAATATTTGACAGTTACGTAACTTTCTTAAAACACTGTTCTAATCAAAATGTTACATATGTGTGTACACATCCTGAGTCTTAAAGCTTAAGTAGGTACATACATAAGTAAAATATACTTTCTTCTTTTATTGCACAAAAAATGTTTTAAGCAGATAAGTCACACTATTTTGCAGTTACTAAAAAAAGCCATCGCTCCCTATGCTTATTCAACGCTTTTTAAAAAGCAAAAACTTAAAGTAAATTATGTATAATAATATAACTAAACGTTTTTAAAATGGTCTATCATGCACAATTTTGATAGTATAACAAGCGGGTTTTTACACAAACTATCAAATAAAGCAATTTATTTTGTGCAATTTTATCAAAAAATATCTTAAAATTCGTTTAAAGAGTGGTTTCTGTGCCGCAAAACACGCGATTTTCGCATAAAATTATCCGAGCAACAACCCGGAAAGCAGCTGTAAACGATGGAGTTGTCCTATTTATTTAATAGACGTATTCGAACTTGTCTAAGTTTATTTTAGAAGCGTGTTACATAACATTTTACAATATTATGGTTATTTTTGTAATGGTTTTGAAAGTCAGCGATTTGACCTTAAATCGCACATAATATTACTCTTAAAAAACTAGAAATGTTTATTCTAATAGTTATTTCACAGTTTTGTTATATGTACATTAGCTAATAATTTTATGTAAAATATGTTTACCCTTTAAATACAAATATACCGGTGTCGAATCCTATAGACAAGTCCTACCATAAAGTATTAGACATATTGATATAAGACTATGTAAATGGTAGATATCCATGTGAATAGGAGAGTTTTCGCACATTTCTCACTTTTTTGATATTTCCAGTTTAAGCGAAGAAGGCTTTAATTTAGAATATTTAAATGAAACATCCCAATTTTTTCTTATAAATATTTCAAATAAATAAACATTTGTAAATAGTGAATATACTTTTAAGTAATAAATTTGAAAACAGGTTCTTTTTATCCAACATACAAACATTTTTGTGGAGATTTATTTTCTAACCAAGCAGAACTTTTAGGTAAAGACACTTTTTTGGTAATTTTCTAGAAACCTGCGGCAACTCGATTTGACGATATTTGGTATACGGGGGTTTTATGGGGCGCTGATCACGAATCTGAAATAATTTGGCGGAAACGTTTCGTTCTTGAGATATCCATCATCAGACTTGAACTGAACGTAACTAATACTATTTTTGCGATATTCCCCCTTCTTTTTGCATACAATTCTTGATTTAAAGCTAAAGTGGCACAGAATATTTGATTTTCACCTTTTAAAACCCCGGTTTTTACGTATTTTACATTATTTTGCATTAAATTGCATAGCTATACTTTAAATCATTTCCATCCCAGTGTGCCATGAAGCCCTATGTGTATGTATGGTTGCCGCATTATCAAAGAAAAGCCACGTAATTTAATGCAAAAATAATGTAAAAACGTAGAATAACGGAATTTTAAAAGGTAAAAATCAAATATTGTATGACACTTTAGCTTTAAATCAAGAATTGTGTGCGAAAAGAAGGGGAATATAGTAAAATAAGCATAGTTCAAATTTGAACTTTGATGATGAATATCTCGAGAACGAAACGTTTCCGCCAAAAAAATTGATTTGTGATCAGCGTCCCATAAAACCCCTGTATATCAAATTTCGTTAAAATCGGATTTGCCGCAGGTTTCTAGAAAATTACCACTTCTTTTGGTAAAATAAATAATTAACCCTTAAGTACTATACTGGAGTCTCTCGGACTCATAGCGATTTTCTTTTAAAAATATTTTGAATACTGCTTGTTTTATCCTTACCAACCTCCATGTACCTTTCCCTAGCAGTAGTTTACGCAATCTCTTTCCGGTCGGCAGTGCAGTGTAAGTAGTTTCATGGTTAACATCTTCGCCCAAAGGGTTAGGGGAGTCTGGGAGACTCATATATAGTGTAAGTGTTACTATTTAAAATGTTTAATACATTTTGTTTTTTGTGTTATTTTGGTTTATTTACGTGTATAAAATGTCTCAGTTGTAATCTTTATCAAATGAAGTTAGATTTGGGGAAATAGATTACGAAAGTACATTAGAAAATTGGTTTAAAGAAATAGACGATGCCAGCGATATCGACTGATTTAAGGAAGATCATGCCGTTTTATCTAATTATGAAAAAGATAGCGAACAATCTATGTCGGAGAAGAAAACGATTTGTAACTTTTAAAAATATAGTTTGACGAAGGTCAGCAAATTAAAAATGATTTTAATCGCAAAAATCGTTGCCAAGTGGCCAAGAGGTACACCTTCTATATTCTAAAAAATTGATTGGAAGCTTACATTGCACGTTTTCATATGTGAAGAAAGAAAATGTTTTTCTACATTTTGTTTATTTGTTTGATGCCTTAGTCATTAGAAAAAAAATATATAAATATTTTTTTTTCTTTTTAATATTATATATATAATATTAATAATAAGGTAAGGAAGAGCTTGATAATATAGTGATCGTGTTTGGAACGTCTCTGTGTTTTGTTTGTTTTTTAACGTGTTAAACTGTGCAATAAATAAGTGTTTTATATTAGCATGCTCGTCATGTTGTGCCGATTTTTTTTTTCTGGTTTATATATAATTATCCTGTACGGATAAAAACGCCAAAATAATAGAAACAATATTAAAAATCGTAATTTATCCTACCATCGTAGCAAACAAAAAAGTGAATTCCTTATCAACATTTTTGCATTTTATCTTTTATCGTTGCCCATTTAAATTATAGTGTAGGAAGATTTGACAATAATGTTTCAATAGAAATTTATGAATATTTTTAATTTTAGACTAGGAGATTTCGCCAAATTTTTGTACTTTTGTTATAGTTCATAAAATGTTGAGTCGATGGTATTTCTTATGGTTATAGGACTGTGGGGTGCGGCTGAATTGAGTAGGTTGTCACCTTCCACTTTTCCTTGTCCATAGCCGTTTTGTCTGTGTGTTTCCGACCGTTTCTATTGTCATCTATTGTATTGACTTTTGTAAACAAACTTGTAAGCAGAAATGGATGAAGATGAATTTGCGTCTAGATTTAAATGCTGCAAAAATAAGAAATTCAATGACTTTCTTTGTGTTGTCTGCCTTCAGATTTTTCATCCTAGTTGTCTTGAACGTAGGAGCTATTACAAATCGCTAAATGGTTTTCAAATAATCTGTTCTAAAAAATGTGAGCAAAAAGATACCCAAGACAAGGCAAATCAGTTTGCTCTTGATCAGCAGCTTAAAGCAACAACAAATCAATTAAGAGTGACGGAAATTTCACTGGAGGAGCAAAATGTGAACCATATGGAAACAGTGAGTCAACTAAGGTCAGAAATAGCTGAATTAGCCACTAAATTAAAAAATAAGGAAAATCATTACAAGAGGGCATTAAGAAACTCTAAAAGCCTTGTCAGTGATGCATATGAATCTGAACAGCAATACGAAGACAAGTTAAAAGAGCAAAGAGAATTTATATGCAACCTAAATAAGGAGATTGCTATTCTCAAAGAAAACAACTCTAAGTGTCTTGAAGATTTGGCAGTTCAGGAAAAGGTACATGAGAAACTTCAAATAGAATTGCAAGATACGATAAAAATTAATAAACAGATGGTTGAATCTATAAGGACATTAGAGGCTCAAAGTGACTGGTATAGCACAGAAGTGTGTAATATCAGAATGGAACTAAGTAAGCAAATAAGTTTAGCGAACACTTACTCTGAGGAAGTAACCTCCTTGAAGCATAAACTGTCTTCATTCTGCACTACAGATATTGCACCTACTAAGACCGTTGCAGCGAGTGGGAGCGCCAGAGCTGGTGATTGTGCACAAGCCTTAGGTGATCAGAAACCCAACAAGGGTGATATCCAGGGATCTTCAGAGTCCTTAAACAAAAAGTCACGTATTCTGATACTGGGGGATCAGCACTGTCGCCAGCTTACGGGGGCTCTTAAAAGTAGTCTTGGAAGAGAGGCAAACAATTATGTTATTATGACAATTTTTAAACCTGGGGCCCATATGTCAACGATTTTGGAAGACGTCGAGGACCTCACAAAGATTATGGTGAAGAGGATTTTGTGATTGTTTTTGGAGGGACAAATGACATTATGAATAAGAAAGTACCATCTTTTAAATTTTTATTATCAAAATTACGGAACTGTACTTACACGAACTGGTTAATGTGTTCTGTACCCTTTATTAAAGACAATAGTGATATTAATAAAAAAATTTATAAATATAATAGTAAATTGTATAATTTTTTGTTGAAGTTTAATAATTGTGTTGAGTGCGTTTGTAAATTAATTGATATAAATACCAAAAAGGGTGTTAGACATAATAAGGATGATATTTGTAAGAAAATTGCGGTAGCTGTAAAAACTCCATACAAGTTAAACAAGACCCTGAAATATGTACCTATAGAAAATGAAAAGAGAAATTTTAATGTAAGTAGCAATAGTTATAGTTTTAGTTTTGATTTTATTGTTAATGCTGATACTGAAGGTCAGACAAATAGGCGTATTTTAGAACCACATAATAAGGTCATCAATACTGTTTTTGATGCACCAACTACTAATACTGAACAACTGGAAGTTAGTCAGCACAGTGATGTTTTTCAAAACAATGAAAACAGTGTGCCGACTCAATCAGATATTATGAGCCATAATGGCATCTCTTTTTAGGCTCTAGCCACCAAACAGATACAGAACCAGTAGGGAATATAAACAATTCTGATTCAAACAGGATTCACAGTTTTCAAGAAAGCTGTTTTGTAAATCTAGAAAATGATAACAATACTTTTTTAGACGAAGGAAAAACAAATGTTTTAAATCTGACCTAAGGCTGCTGTTATTAAATATACAGTCTCTTAGAAATAAAATTGACGAGTTTTCTGTATTTCTTGAACATTGTGATTTTCCTAATATAGTTTTAATTACGGAGCATTGGCTTGCTGTAAACGAATCTTTTCATATTTCCAATTATAATACTGTTTCAAGATATAGCCGCATTAAGTCTATACATGGAGGTACACTTATTCTTGTGCGTTCTGATATAGATAAAAACTTACAATTTGTTGGTGTAAATAAATTTGATCATTTGTTGGTGGAGGGGAATTTGAATTTTCTATAGTGTTTAATAAAGTTAATAATATTTACATTGTTTGCCTTTATCGCACACCCTCCAGTAATCCAACAATTTTTATTGAGAGATTAGAATTTCTTTTATCACATCTGCCAACAGGTTGTAATGTAATTATTGCGGGAGATTTTAATATTAATTTTGATGATAAGGGTTCGGCAGTAACCCGGTGTTTAAGTAATTTGTTTCTTTCCCAGGATATATTAAACCATGTAAATAGCCCGACTAGAATATCTCAGTATACAGCATCTAAGATTGATTATATGTGTTCAAGTTTTGATAGTGACCAGGTGTCTTGTGTGGTGATTCCTGCAGGTTTATCTGACCATGAGGCGGTAACTTGTAAAATTACAATTCAATCTGCTCCCACTGGTAATAAATTTAGGTTAGGCAGAATCTTCAGCAAACAAAATTTTGAAAAGTTTCATAGAGTTTGCAGCACTCATGATGGGCTTTGTTCCCCAAGTAATAATTTGGAATCTTTTTATAATATCTTAGTTAGGATTTTTAATGATGTATTTCCTGTTAAAAAGTTAAAGAATAAAAAAAAAGAAACACTGGATTACTAAGGGTATTAAAATTTCTGGGAGAAACTTGCGCAGTCTCCATACTATTCGGAAATATACAACTAATTTGGCTTTTTCTCAGTATTTTTGTAGATATAGAAATATTTACAGACGAGTAATAAAGAGTGCAAAATCTATTTATTATTCAAACAAACTTAATAATACAAATAGAAACAAGGCAAAATGGAGAATTATTAATGAACTCAGGGGGAAATCTGCGAAACCTGTCGAAGATAATTTGAATATTCATGCGAGTGCCTTTAATGAGTATTATTGCACTATAGCAACAAAACTGACAGCAAATATTCCAGAGAGTGCTGATCCTATGTCTTATTTGTGCACGGGCGTTGATGAGCATCTTGTATTTTCTGATACCAGTGTCTCAGAGGTATTGGATGTTGTTCGGGAAATCAAGTGCGGAAATGGTGATGCATCGGGTTTAGATGGCATATCAATAAAAATTATAGCAAACATGCCTTTCGCTGCTTTAAATTCTTTAGTCCGGTGTATAAACGACAGTTTTCGCAGCGGTTGTTTTCCGGATTGTTTGAAGATTGCTTTGGTGATTCCTATACATAAAGGAGGTGAGTCGGACTGCCCTTCCAACTTTCGTCCTATTTCTTTATTGTCCACCATTTCTAAGATAATTGAAAAAATCGTTAAAAAGCGTATAATTACCCATTTAACTAGACTTTTGCTGCTAAGTCCCTTTCAGTTTGCTTTCCAGGATTTAAAAGGTACAGGGGATGCAATGTTTTCTTTCTTTGAAAATGTTTATTCCAGTTTGAATGACAATGAGATTGTAGGCGCCGTGTTTTGTGACTTCTCTAAGGCCTTTGACTGCGTGAATCATAAAATTCTTTTGAACAAGTTAAAATGTTATGGCTTTGCTGGAAGGTCCTATGACTGGATATCATCATATCTATCTAATCGTCTTCAAATGGTAAATTGTGGGGGAGATATGTCTCGTCCATCACCGATTTCTTGTGGAGTACCCCAGGGATCTGTGTTGGGTCCAATTTTGTTCCTGTTATATATTAACGATCTAACTAATCTTCCTATTGACGGCACTTTTACATTATTTGCCGATGATACTACCATTGTATGGAAAAACAAAAATGAGGTGGAATTAAAGAAGACAATTTCCAGAGATCTGGTTGAGATAAAAAAATGGTGTGATTCAAATCTTCTAAGTTTTAATATATCAAAAACAAATATCATAACATTTAAATTTAACTTTGACAATCTTTATATTTCAGAAACTCACATAGAAAACAAAGAAGCCACTAAGTTTTTGGGAGTGTATGTTGACAGAAACTTGAAGTTTGTAAGTCACATAACTAATTTAAATAAGAAAATTGCTAGTGGTTGCTTTGCTGTTCGACTTGTTTCAAATGAGCTAAGTATTGCTGCAGCAAGAACAGCTTACTTTTCATTTGTAGAATCACATTTAACGTATGGAATAGCGTTCTGGGGATATTGCAGTCAACAGCTTTTTAATTCAGTTTTTATATTACAAAAAAGAGCGATACGATACATGTGTAAAGTAAAGTCTCGAGATCATTGTAAACCTCTTTTTATAAAAAACAAAATCCTTACATTACCATGTCTTTTTATTATGGAAACTGTAGTCCTTGTTCATAAAAAATACTCCAGTACGCATAATGGGGCAATTTATAATACTAGGCAAAATGATAACTTACCACTCCCTATTCCAAAATCAACACTTACGAAAAATTCCATACTGTATGAAAGTAGGAAGATATACAATCACCTCCCTCAGTCATTGAGAACTATTGTTTCATTGAAATTATTTAAAAATAAAGTAAAAAGCTTATTGGTTGATAAAGCATACTACAACCTGCAGGAGTTCTACACCGATACCTTCTGATTGTTTTAATGGCCATAGTTCACTTTGGCGCTTTTATGTTTTGTATGTTTTTTTCTTTTTTATTGAGTTGACTGTGTTTTGTATTCTTGTTAATGTTCTGTTCCAAATCTTACAATAGTACCAGTTTTTCCATTAGCTTAGACTGATCGACTATTTTAAATAAATTCAATTTATAAATAGGATAAAAAACTAGGCTTACGTGAATTGTATTTTAATCTTAAATTATTCTACTTGTTAGTCCTATAGTGTAAATTTTAAAATTTTTAATAATCTTTGTTAACGAGAAATTTTTTTTCTTCTTACAATAAAGAATATTTGACTTTGACTTTGACTTTAATATGTTAAAATTTTGCCTTTATAAAACTCATTGATATTTAAAATTATAATATTTAAAAATTCTTTTATAAAGGTTTAAGTAAGATTTTTTTATTTTATTTTACTAATATGTCATTAGGTTTAAGGCCAAGTAAATAAATAAAACCAATTTAAAAAACTTTTTTTCATATTTATTTTTTGTTTAAGTTTCTTTAAGCAGGAGTCCCTGAGACTCCCTATAGTAATAATGACTGAAAATTGGACTATAGTTCTTAAGGGTAAAAAAGTTTCCTGTTTGTTAAGAATATCCGAAGACAAGCGGTAGGAAGGCGCCCAAAAAAGTATATTAATATACAACTTAATTTGTTTAAAATGATTCACCCTGTTTAGGACTAATCTTCAATTGTCATTATTCTAAAAACGGTTAACGGTTTATATAGAGAATTGGTCTTAGTGTTAAAAAATGTATAACTAAACAAAGATCGTATTTTTGCGTTTTTTTCAAAAAAAAAAATTTAAATTTTATTTTAATTTTTAAAATACTTCATGAATACTCAGTATGTAGAGGGTTTTTATTTATATTTTTTATCCAATTAGAATAATAGTTGTTTCATATATTTTTATCCATTAGGTTTTAAGCATAACAAAAGACACAAATAAACATCAAAAACTGAAGAAAATAAAAGATAATTTTTTTAATAAAACGTCCTGTATATTATATCGTCATTAAAAAGGTCTTTTAAAGAGCTTAACAAAAATACCATATTTAATATGTCCATCTTAAATAGTTTTTAAAATATGAATGTGTACAGGGTTGGTCCGTATATTTAGACAGCGCCTATCTCGTTTATTATACAAAGTAGAAAAAACTTTAAAAACAAAAATTTTTTAAAATTATCCAAATTGTCAAAAAAAAATTAAATACAGAGTGAGCCAAAAATATGTGGAGAAGAAAATTTTAATTTTTTTAAATATAACACCCTGTATATTATGTCACCATTAAAAGGGTCATTATAAAAGCTTTGCAAAATACCACATTTATTCTATCTATCTATAATAGATTAGGAAATATGGCCACTTAAATCTGGGTATAAGTCCCGTAGGTAGGATAATGGAAATTATATCTACTATTTTTCAGATTTAAGTGGTCATACTGCAAAAACTTTTAAGGATAGATATATTAAATGTGGTATTTTTGTTAAGCTTTATAAAAGATGTTTTTAATGGTGACATATATATAGGGTGTTCCATTTAAAAAATTTAAAAAAATTCTTTTACCCATTTTTGGCTCCTTCTATATCTCCAAGTATAGGTTTTTTTGACAGTATTAATAATTTTCTAAAACTTTTGTATTTAAAGTTTTCTTCTACCTTATTCAATAAACAAGACAGGCGCTGTCTAAATATACAAACCCTGTAGAGGGTGGTTTTTTTGGTTGGTATAGGTTGGTACAGGCTAAACGGTAAGAGATACAAAAACTAAAATACGTGTCCCGTTATCTTTTGTAGTGTTTAGTTTAATGGCGCAATTAGATACAGGGTGATTCTCAAAATTGGTCGATTTTTATTATGTCTTATTACTCGGACATTTTATTTTCTTTAGTATTAACGTAGACTTCTTAAATTTATGGATGTTATATTTTATCACCAGATGTTAATTTTAGATATAATACCACCTGATTATTACTTTCGGTTTAACCGGAAGTGATATAAACTTTGATATTTTTAATAATATAAATATTTAAATTTTAAAAAGGTGTTCCTTATATTTATATACCCATAACCTGTCTTTTTGGTTTTAGAGAAAATGGCGTTTGAAAATGTCCAAATGACCGCACAATATGCAGTTTTATGAGAAGTCAAATATAACTTAGAAAATTTAAAAATTTTAAAATTATTTATTTTAAAAAACTCTGCCTTCAAAGATCATTATAATAATACTTTTTGTTTAACCGAAAGTGCTATAAAATTTAAACTTCTTAATACAATAACCCTAACAATTTTTGATGAAACACTCTGTATATTCTTTAGGATTTAAATTCTGATAATTCTGATATAAAACCTTTCATGTACCCATAACCTATGTTTTTTCGTTTTAGAGAAAATGACGTTAAAAAATGTCCTTACGACTGCACAATAAACAATTTTATGGATATTGTCGTCTGGACCTTTTTAAACGCCGTTTTCTTAAAAACTAAAGAAGGTAGTATGGATGTGACTTTTGGAATTTAAATTCCAAAAAATATACAGAATGTCTCAGTAAAATTTGCCTCTCGTGACACAGTATAACATCCTATTATTTAAAAAAAAAAATACGTTTTTACCAAAGGAAATGAAATAATGAATGATAACCTTGTTGTCACCCGGTATATATATATA